>CM040987.1:23312908-23326555 GCA_022985145.1 Pangasius djambal | reverse complement strand
CTGTACCTTCTACTCGATGCTCTATTTTTAAAAAAATGTGTTCAGTAGGTTCAAACAATAGACGGGTTTCAGGTTTGGCTACATGTAATTGTTTTTTTTTTAGCTAGCAAGGATTCATTTTCTCCAAATGTCATTGGCTTGCTGTGGAAAGGCCCTTAAAGCTGTTTAATGAGGAGATGAATGCTAAGGCTAGTCAAAACCTGACAGGCATCAAAACTATCGCTATGCAGAAAAAAGTAAACAAAATCCACATTAAACTGTTAGTTAGTTGTTGAGGTGTCAAGTTTGCTAAAATAATAGCCTAATTATGTTGAGGATTTGAGGAAATCTGGACATTTTTATCCTGTTTTTTTTTTTTTTTTACTTCAAGGACTGTTTAACAGATTCTAGAGTTTGCGTCGCTAATTCGATTATCGTTAGTAGACACTGTAAGCAAAATCATATAACATCAACCCAAAAGAGTGGAAAACTGAGTTAGCATAGGATTTTTTTTTTCTTTTTATGTGTGGCCACATCATGCGCTTGCATCTCTACTTTAAATCTTGCTAATCCAGAGTAATGCTAGTTAGCAATCTAGCTACTGTGATGCATTTTCACAGAAGCTAGCTTGATATTTAGGGTTATATAAGGTCCTTTTGCCCCACCTTATGTGAGGCCATGTCACCTCCTTTGAATCTTGCATCTTAAATCTTGCTAATGCTGAGTACTGCTAGTTAGCTAGCTAGTTTCACAGATGCTAGCAAGATATTTAGGGTTCCGTAAGCAGGATTGCTTCACCTGTTTTCTCTAAAGTTTTATTTAAATGACTTCAAGATTTCAAGATCTTGTTTAGGGTCTGTCCCCCTCGGGAGCTGAAGGTTTCTGGTGGTTGTCGTTTGCTAATGTCTTGCCCTCGGACTGATTTGATCTCCACGACTGTTTACAAAAGCATTTCACTCATTTTCCATACCTGCATCACCCACATCCTCTGTAAGGAACCTGCACCAACCACATCCTTCACAAGAAAGCCACAGATTTCAGTGTGATCCTTCACACCGGCTTTGACCCTCACGATCCCACTGCATTATTCGTTAATTAGCCTCATTCTGGGGTTTGAAATGTGTGTAAGGTGTATAACAGGGAGCTGCAGGAGAGACAGCGGGAGAGCATCACACACCTTTTTGCCCTCCAGTGTTGGTTTAGTTCAAGTCAGAAGTGACCGAGTGTGGGAGAGAAAGTCAGAAAGACACTACCAGAGAGTGATAGCTCAGTCTCATACACACACATACACACGCACACACACACATAAACACACACACATTCACACGAGAGCTGTCACACCTTCTTTGCAGTCACAGTCGATCCTGCCCTGCAGCATTCCCCAGGTCGTGACCAAACCCCTCTCTGTTTCACATTCCAAAATGGCTGCTCATCAGGTACGAGAGGATCTGTGCTTCACTACGAGCCAGTGTGTATGACCTTTTTAATCTTCCTGACATATTACTAGCCCTGAGGGGACCCTAATGGAACGAACACACACACACACACACACACCTCACATGTGATAATGTTTTCCCATGTAATTATGATTGCAGTGTGTGACTGCATAAGAAAGAACTGTGAAAGTACATCTGAAAGTGTATGAATGCGTGAATTCAAGTAAACATCATGTGAACAAGTGCGGGAAAAAAAAAAATCACAGGTTAATAATAAAAACACATGCAGTACATGTGAAACCTTAACTCGAAAATAGATATGAATGAAATCACATTTGAAAAAAATGCAGGCAGTATTAACATTAATCATCACATGTAAAAAAATAAACGAAATATCACTGAAAAAATGAATGCATCAAGAAAAAATGTGTGAAAAATAAAAACACAGGGCACCACGTCTGAACAAGGAACATGAAAATAAATGAACCGTGTGTTAAAAAAGAAATCCCACATGAAAAAAAAAGAAAAATATGAAAAAAAAATATCACAGGTAATGAATCATTTGCAAAAAAAAAAAAAAGGAGTGAAAATAAATTTAAAATGTGAAAAAAAATCACATGTAAATATTAATGAAATAAGTGTAAAAAAAAAAAAAAAGTATAAATTAATCAAGTGAAAAAAATCACACGTAAAAAACAAGGGGAAAACTACACGTAAAAAAAATGATGTGAAAAATATATAAAATAAATGAATCATGTGCAAAAAATCACGTGAAAATAAATGAAATTTGTTCAGTCACACATGAAAAATAAAAACTTGCATTCTATGTGAAAAATAAACCTGTGAAAATTGTGAAAAAAAACCACTTAAATTTAATTAAACCCTCATGTGAATAGTTTATTTTTCGGGAACGCTGGCGTTTCCCATCCCCCTCTTCTGAGCGTAACTTGTGTTATTTTCAGGTCTGATTTGTCACACAGTCGTCTGAAAACGTGTATAACGCCATTCCGACTGCTGGAGATCCTGCACACAAAAGCCAGCCTTCATGTAAATAAATGACCTGATAGTCACATGTTTTTAAAGTTCTGTTTACGCTCTTGGAGCAAGAACTGAATTACAAAAGTATGTATCACTTCAGTCACAGACCCAAATACTGGATAATGTAAATAATTACAAGTTACAAGAATAGCAGCAGCAGGAGCTTTGTCAGCCTCAGTGTGGCAGGAGCAGGAACTCGTAGACTTCAGGATGGCAGAAGTATGAACTTGTGGCCTACAAGTAGGGGCTTGTGGGCTTCATGATAGCAGAAGTAGGAACATGTAGACTTCAGGATGGCAGAAGTATGAACTTGTAGACTTCGGGATGGCAAGAGTAGGTGCTTGTGGGCTTCAGAATGGCAGAAATATGAACTTTGTCAGCATCAGTGTAGCAGGAGCAGGAACTTGTGGCCTACAAGTAGGGGCTTGTGGGCTTCATGATAGCAGAAATAGGTGCTTGTGGGCCTCAGGATGGCCGGAGTAGGAGCTTATTTGCTTCAAGATATCAGGAGTAGGAACTTATGGGCTTCAGGATGGCAGGTGTAGGAACTTGTGTGAATAGGAACTGAAGGTTTCAGGAAGTTTGCAAAGTAGTTATTTAATTTTTATTTTTTTAGAATTTTTATTTTTATTTTTTTAAATAAAAATTTTGATCCTGGTTCTCACCACTACACACATTTCCTATTAGCTTCACCGTAGTCACGGAGTCGTTTCTACGAACGGTGCTGAATCAGATGCTTTGAGATGAACAGCTGAACAAAAATCCAATTTCAGAATCAGAATCAATCTCAGCTTATTATTCAGTCACTCATCTTAGAGCGCATTATCCAATAAGGACAATTAATTATTCAGTAAGTGCAGTGTGTGTAGTTTTTGAGAGTGAGGAATGTTGAAAGTGAGGAACGGCTCCTGGGGCGACGCCTCCCACACTCGTACGCTTCACGTCTGCCTGGTTTTTATCCCTTATCGCTATGTGTAGCCTATTTATGCTGTCTGTCCAGGTTTTATCTGTTTTTGCTCAACACATCCCTTATATGGTCAGTGTTTCCTGTTCTCACTTCCTGCCATTCAATTTAATCCTTCTGACTTTTTCAAAATATGAGTCTTGCTTCTGTAACTGCATGTCCTGAAGTGTTTTATTCCTCACAGCACTTATTTTATTTATTAAAGGACAAACATGTCACACTTTTTATCCATTTATAGTTACATTTAATGTTGTGGAACGTCCACGAAACAAGTTAGTTCCTGTTTTCACTTACTTTATAGCAGCTATAAACAGCTCTCTTTTTTCCTCACTTGAAGTTAATTTTTTTTTAAAAAACACACAGCTTTTCATGTTACCAAGAAACTGGAAAAAGTGTAAACTCGTCTGTCCTGAAGATTTCTGAAAAGTCACATTATATAATTTAAATAATCGTCTCCTTTTTGGGAAGAAAACTTCACAATGTCAATGATTTTTTAATGTGGAGCGTCCGCCGTACACGTCCCTGTGAATGAGCTGTTACTATAAAAACGATAACGTATTAGAACGAGCGCATTAATACAAACCTGCACTACTGTCAGTGCTGCTGTTATAGAAAATTAATCAACACCTTCTGACCAATCACAATTCAGAACTCCGCAGCGCCGTGGGATAAGCTATATGTATGTATATATGTGGTTAAGTGGGCTACACTTTACAGTTTTTTTTTCTGCATTTTTGTCATTTTTGTCATTTTTTTTGCATTTATCTTCCTGTCAAAATGCGGTCTGGCATTTCAGTGTATGTGTAAATATTTGGGTGTGGTTTTGGGTGTGTTGTTGTCTTGCTAAATCTGTTCTTGCAGAGAGTGATTCAGTCTGCAGTATTGCCAAAGTATGCGCTCGGCAAGACCATCATCATCATCATCATCATCATCATCATCATCATCATCCTCAAGTGCATTCAAGTCATTTTTTTGCGCAAGTCAGTGAAAATGCTAAACTAAGAAATGTAGCTGATGATCCTTTAGATACGCTAGGACACGGACACGCCTGTGTCGGAGGCTGAGGAGGCTAGATGAGCAGGTTTCTGCCGTAAAATAAACACACACTTATCTTGTCAACCGCACATTATTTTTTTCCATGACCGAAGAGTCATGAGAGATTACATCTTGTACATAATCATGACATGACAAACATTTTACTAAGATTTACTAAGAAGCAGTTTTGCTGCAGGACGTCTGTAGCAATTATGATCGAGTAATAAGCGATTTCCGTCAGCAATAAATCACAGCGATGGGCGTGTCTTCTCGACGAATACATGGCCCTCACACCAAACGTTCCATGCTTTCTACATACACTTCACATTTATAATACAGACTGATTACCTTGCCATTAATCAGCTGTTGTATAGGGCGTGTTCGCGTTTCTGAATTAGTAGGTCACATGACCAGGACATGTTCTGGTCAGGCCAGTAGACCATCTTTTGCTGGATGGTAATTTTCCGTCTTCCACATTCGACTCGACTCGACTGATCCATAAATGTTTTAGATTTTCTAAATGCCTTACTGCGCTATTAATAGCGGTAATTCAAAAACTCAAACTGAAGCCCTATTTGGACAGGATTAGTTTCATATCGGGATGTTAGGTAATTTAATGATTACTGGTATATCTTTGAAAAGTTAGCCCAATCCGAATCCGTCATATCGTTTTTTTTTGTTTTTTTTTTTTTAACGAGCTGCGCATGCATGTGCTATACAATGAACAGTAGAACTAACCCCAGGTAATATACACCCCGTTCTTGCTGACATGTTGGTAAAGATTCTGTTACATCCTGTGGAAAAAAATGGTTTTGCACCCTTTTTTTGGACCACATTAGTAGGTCACATGACCCTGAAACCCCTGGAAGAGTCATTTCTCTGACTCATCCTTTTTGTTCTGCCTTTTAAACTATATTTGTCTATATCTGTTTCATATAGATATATTTATCTGTGTCTGTTATGTATAGATATATTGTCTATATCGATATTTTGAATCTGTATTTCGTTCTGCATTTTAAACTCGATTGGTCTCTTTTTGGATTTGGCAGGAGAAGGTAGAAAAGACGATTGTTCCTGAAGTGTCTTTATACCGAAGAAAAGACGCAAAATCTCTTTTCCTACAGGATATAACACAATCTTTACCAACAAATCAGTTCAGAATGGATGTAATATATTACCTGGGGTTTCTTCTACTGCTCATTTTCCCAGATACAGAACTAAAATCTCAGAAATCTCAGAAATACACACTAATGATTACATTATCCCATTTCATAATTTGAAACTAATGCAGTCTGAATAAGTCTCTAAGGCATTTCTGCACAGAGCACATTTTCTGCACATCACTGCCATGCACAGATTTTATTTTTTTTTACTTTGCAGGGTTTCCTCCATCAAGTTAGACAGCGTTAATAAAAAAGGTTGCTTCTACAAAGTCTACAAGTCACGTTTATAAAGTTCTTTTAAGAGTTCAATTTAGTCCTTCGGACTTTTTCAAAATATGAGTCTTGCTTCTGTAACTGCATGTCCTGAAGTGTTTTATTCCTCACAGCACTTATTTTATTTATTAAAGGACAACCATGTCACACTTTTTATCCATTTATAGTTACACTGAATGTTGTGGAACGTCCACGAAACAAGTTAGTTCCTGTTCTCACTTACTTTACAGCAGCTATAAACAGACGTCCCCGCACCAGCCTCTCTTTTTTTCCTCACTTGAAGTTAATTTTTTTATTTTCATGGCTTTTCATGTTACCAAGAAACTGGAAAAAGTGTAAACTCCTCTGTCCTGAAGATTTCTGAAAAGTTACGTTATATAAAGTTGCTTCTACAAAGTCTACAAGTCAGATTTATAAAGTTCTTTTAAGAGTTAAATGGCTCCTGAAATGAAAATTCGTGCCTCGGAGCTTTGTGTATGTGTCTGTTAGTGTTATGGAAGCCAAAATAGCAGTATATCATATTTATTAAATATTTTTTTGATGATGCATACTAGTGCTGGTCTTCATGTTTGTCCAGTTAAATGCTCTCTAGAAACGTATATGTCTATCTTATTTATATTAAAGCTCTTTTTAGCTAGCACGCTAAGCTACTGCCAAGTTTGTTTAGATTCAGCGGGGGTATGGTGTATCTCGAACGCTACTGACGAAGACAAATTTCTGAAAGGAAATAAATATCTTAACATAAATTGTTGCATTTTAGTCACTATTTTGAGACAAAAGATAATGTGGATTGGGCATATGAACCTCCCAATGGCTACAGAGTGACACAATTCATTTATTTTTATTATTAATTTGTAATATTACTATTTTTAGACATTAGGAATTATATCTGACAGAATTCTGTTTGAGTAAAAGAGGTCGGGGTTTCTCCTGCTTTGAACCATTTTCCTGGCGTTAATACAGCTATATTCGTATTCATATTCATAAATAAAAATTGAGTTTTGAGATAAATCAGATGTTTAATTCTTTAATTATGTAACACTTGAGAAGTAGCCTATGATTCAAATAACTAATTATGTGTCTGTAATAAACGTAAGCACCACGAACAGGAAAGGAAGCGGCTCTAGAATCGACCCCTGAGGTACGAAAGGTTTAAATTTTACCTTTAAAGGCAACACCTTCACATGAGCTAATGAGTGTGTCTGGAGGAATGCGCTGCTGTCATTGTGACATTTTAAGAAGGATAAAGGGACAGCATTCCTCGGTTTGTGTGTACACAAGACTGAATCAGGTGTGAGAGTGCTGAGCTTCTACGCACCTCAGCTGTCACAGTTTTCAGTTCACACGGCTGTACATTACTTTACACCGAGCCCTGCATTCTCTGCAAACTGCGTATCTAAAGCATGCACTGGAGAAAGATTTCTGCGTTTAATGTCTCCAAGAAGAATGGAAAACAGGTCATGTGCAGATGCAGCCATCATATCAGGTCCAAATCACCTTTAAAGCATCTGTAGTTTATTGTTTTATATTTTATACCCATTGTACTACTACGTTTTTTTTTTGTTGTTGTTGTTTTTTTAAAGTAAACCAAAAAACGATCACACTGGGATTGGTTGGTGATAATCCCAACTATCCATACTGCATAAGTAAAGAGGTTGACACTCTTTGCCATGCTAATATAGGAAAAAAAATCAACAATAGGTTGGTGTGAAGAAGCAGAGTTACACCCAAGTTGATTATTTTTCCAATAACAGCAAGTGTTTTATTCCTCTCATTCCACAGCAATTTGACAACATTTACAATTTTGCTAGCTTCATTTAATGTTGTGCGACGTCAGAGAAACAAGTTACTTTCTGTTCTTACTTACGTTATAGCAGCTACAAACATATATCATATATCTTTTTTTCTCTCTCTTGAAGTTAGTACGACAACAAATTGGCTCTACGTATGAATGAGTGCATGACCATGTGTGTGAATGGTGTCCTGAGATGGACTGGTGTCCCATTTAGCGCGCATTTTCGTACATTTCACACCCAGTGTTCCCAGGAAACACTTCCTGATCCACTGCCACCCTGACCAAGATAAATTTATTACAAATGAATGAATGGATGATGAAAAGAGGAAGCTACACTATATGACCAAATTTTTGTGCACACTTGACCACGTGACCATAAATCTCATTCCAGATTTATTCCCCCTGTGTTTGCTGTTATAATGAGCTCCACTCTTCTGCGAAGGCTTTCCACTAGATGTTGGAGCGTGGCTGTGGGGATTTGTGTTCATTCAGCTACAAGAGCATTAGTGAGGTCAGGCGCTGATGTTGGGATGTCGAGGAGGTCTGGGGTGCAGTCGGCGTTCCAGTTCATCCCGAAGGTGTTCAGTGGGGTTCAGGTCAGGGCTCTGTGCAGGACACTCGAGTTCTTCCACTCCAACCTTCACACACCATGTCTTCATGGAGCTCGCTTTGTGCACAGGGGCATCGTCATGCTGGAGCAGGATTGGGCCTCTTAGTTCCAGTGAAGGGAAACTGTAATACTACAGCACACAGAGACATTTTATTTAATCCTAGTGGAATTTAACTTACACATAAAGGATTGGGATTTACAGCATCCCCTAGCATCCAAACTCCAGTCAAACCAAACAAGATGGACTCAATCAAGTGTCACTATATATATGTATATATAAATATATATGTATAATATATATATATATATATAGCATGTTGAGTGAGTATATTACGTGTATTACACATAATATTTGATAATCCAACAGAAAGATCGTGAATATGGCCGCCACGATCGGCTCTGAGTTTAAAAAACTACATTTCCCATGTGTAGTTCGCTCTCACTTCCGTGTTTCTTCTTCGTGGACTGTCTCGCGCTCTGTCACGAGACCGCGTATGATAGTTAGTCATGGTGGACGGAGCGTTCCTGGTGGTTCTTTAGCCTTGGCTGGCTCATTTTAACACCTTTAAACATATTAATAAAGTTTGGCACGTTTTGTTTTAAAGCACCACCGACATGGCTAACAACATAGCGAAGAAGGTTTCGTGGTCTGGAGAAGGGACGCCGCTTCTGAACGGGGCAGAGGAGAGCAGATACAGCGGGCAGGTTAGCAAACAACAACAACAACAACAACAACAACAACACAAACAACAGCTCACACTTAGCACTGGGACTGCCAGAGACATGCTTAAATAATCACCAGGGTGAAAACAGTCTGGGTTTGGTTTGTTTTTTGCATGCAGGTGATTTATCTCTCTGCCAGGGATGGAGACAGTGATGTAGATGTCTGCAGTTAACCTGGTTAACCTAGTTATCTAGTTATCTAGGTAGGGAGGTGACTTGACTTGGCATGCATTCATGTTTTTGATCTTGTCATTTTGTGCTTGAAGCTATAAAATATTCTTCATGACAGCAGTACTTTCATTTTTCGTGAGATTGCATTAAGAGCAGTTGTTTTGCAATCGTGGAATGGCACAAATCCCTGCTTCCTATTTGCACACTGGGAAAAAAAAAGTTTTTGCAGAAGTGTCTGGTCTTATTATGTAAAGCTGGGTCCTGATCAGATACCCAGAAGACGTGTCTCTGTCTCTGAAATGATGCATGGTTTGTTTGTTCGTTCTTATAGCCATCTGGAGGCAGTATGTTTCACATAGGCAGGATGAGCACTGTGGATCTGGAGGAGGAGGCCATAACGACAGAAGAGGTAAAAAAAACCCAAAAAAAACCCCACAATCCTTAAAGTGCGTCTGAAACGCAGACCTGCCAAAATTTGTGCTCTGCATTACTGCGTCAGAGTGCGCTGATACGAGTTATTAGTCAAAAATACAGTGCTTCTTTCCTCCCTAATAAAAACCACGATGAGCCAAACGACATTTGAGTCTGGAACTGACGATTGAACTCTCCGACATGAACTGACCCTCGGGAAGCCCCGCCCCCTTCCGCATCTCACGTTAATAACATTATAGCTGGTCGTCTAGACTCAAGATTTCCACTTGCACAGACTGTTTTACGGCTGTGTGTGTGTGTGTGTGTGTGCATGTATGTACAGGTTGTGTATGTATGCACAGAAAAAAGCTGTCATTCGTCTGTTTTAGTCGAGATGTTAACATAAAAGAAAAAAGTCTACATCAACAGAGTGGCAGCTTTTTTTCCCTCAAGCATCTGGTGGTTACTGTTAATTCTCGTATGTACACACACTCCAGTTTCTGTGGGTAAGATTATTCAATATTCCTCTTCGTGGTTAGCTGATCTGGAAACCAAATTGGTGTTTCAGAGCTTGTTGTATCTGTCCCTTAGAGTTATGGATACCAGTATGATAGTGCATTAAAAAAAAAAAAATACTTTTGGAGATATTCTTATCCTTGGAGATACTTGTCTCGAGTTCATCCAATTAAATGCACTGTAGAAAGTATATGTCCCGCCCCTGGAGTGTGTGTCTTGCTCTACAGTAGAAGCTCGTTAGTAGGAAACGTGGTTCGTCTGTGTGTGTGTGTTTTTGGCTGTGCGTCTTCCTGCACACTTTTCCCTTTTCTAACCATCCTTTGTGTAGAATAAATATTTGGAGTTTGGATTTGGAAGAGGGCAGAGTCACTACCTCAGACTGATGAAGAATTCCGTCTTTATACACGGTCTGTGCTTCTCCATCAGTAAGAGTCCGTAATATTATTTTATCTACCACTCAGACGTGTCAGATGTGTCCCGGTGACGACCCCGCGGCGCTCCGTCACCACCGGCGCCGCTGACGCTCGACCTCACCTCAAACGCCTACAGACTAACTTCCAAAAAAAAAAAAAACACTCGGGGTCTAAGATATCGTCCTGGTTAAAGCAGGCAGTCGCGGGTGAAGGCTGTTTAAAAAGGAAATACGTCAACATTTGAAATCAAATCATAGCTCTCAATTCGTTTCATGGGGCCTTTAATAAGCTGCTCACCAAGAACGGCTTGTTTAAATGTTTCTGAAATGCATTTTACTTCTGGGTCACAGTCCAGGCTGTAATCTGTGTTGAATAAACAGTCAGAGGGTCATAAAGAGCCTTTGTCTAAATATTTCTCACTGAAGAAACTAAAGCGCTTTACTGACACACTTCAACTCTGGGGGAAAATCTGATTCAGCGTTCTAGTTTTAGAAATGGTTCCTTTACCAAAATGACACAGTCTTATTCTTATTTCGTCTGATGTACTTTTTGCTGGCATGAGTGTCGGTATGATTAGTCAGCTTCAGAATTATTGGCACCCTTGTCTAATTATAATTTCGAACCTCATATGAAATGTCTTTTTCTTAATAAAAATAACTTTTCTGAACAAAAGTAATTTTTAGTGATAAAAGGGGACTGAATACAAAGCCTTCAGACCCACTGTACAATCTGGAGATGGATCACTGATGCTTCAGGGAGGGTACAAGATTCTTTACAAGTCTCTCCAATGTTGTTAGACATTTCAGGATTTTCACCAAATCGAGACTTTAAAATTATACAGTTCTGAAGGGTGTCAATTTTTTGTCAATTTTGCAGCAAGTGTTTTACAGAACAGGATTGCGGTCCTTGAAAGAAATAGTGAAAAAAGCAAGAACACATGCACCATGAAGGGTGCCAATTATTTTCTTACAAATGTTTCACTGAATAAAAGTGCTTCTTGAAAGAATATTACATTAAAATAATACTATACAACATTCCCATATGTCTAAAATTAAAATATCACTCATGCAATGGCAACTCCGGAATTATTGGCACCCCTCATGAAAATAAGCTCAATGGAACAACATATGCAACATGTGGGGTGCCAATAATTTTGGAAAAAAGGTGTTTACTGAAAAAATTTTGCTCCTTGAAGGATTATTGCATTAAAATAAAAGTTCACAGCCCTACTATAGTATGTTTAAACACAAAATATTTCTCACATAGTGTCAACTCCGGAATTATTGGTACCTTTCATGAAAATAAGCAAAAAGGTAAAACTCTGACAACTGTGAAGGGTGCCAATAATTTTGAAACAAGCCTTTTTCACAGAACAAAATCACACTCCTTAAAAGAACACTGCATTTAAAATAAAACTAGACATCCACTCTTTTTGCTTAAACCCTCATTCTTGTAGAAAGGCGTAATTATTGGCACCATTCTTTAAAATGAGCAAAAAGGAATACCACATGTACAGCGAAGGGTGCCAATACTTTTGCATCAAGCGTTTCACAGAACACAATGGCACGCCTTGAAAGTATATTACGTTAAAATAACATTATGCAATCTTCCCATGTATGTAAACTCTAGATATCACTCATGCACAGTCAGTTCCAAAATTATTGGCACCCCTCATGAACTTGAGCAATATGAAGGGTGCCAATAATTCCAGCTCTAACTGTACGCACTATCCAGTAATGGTTAATGAATGAAAACTATCCATGCTTCTGTGTCATAATATATATATTTTTTTCTTTCAGCAGGACCCCGTGAGGCACCGACCGAGTGAGATTCCGCACAACGAGAAGCTGCTGTCGCTCAAATATGAGGTAATTCGCTTAAAACGTCCCGACCTCTGAGGACACGAGGCTGTAAGTCCAGACCTGGTGTGGAATGCTTGTAAAATCGGGCGCTTTCAGTATGACGTGACTTCAGTTAAGCTTGGAAAGAATGTGCGTAGACGGTTAATAGCATCAACAATGTTTTTTCTTAAAAATCGATTTAGACCTGTAAATGTCACATAAACTAAAGAATAAAACGCTACGTGTCATTCCGTTATAGGAAAGTAATCACTAGGGCATGATGTCATGAAGCAGAGCCACTGTTACCGTCCTGAAATGGATTCTTTTCCCATAACAGCACATCCTGAAGCGTTTTATTCCTCTTACACCACAGCAATTATCCAATAATGGCAATTAGTTTGTTTCATTTTGTTTTTATCTGTTTATAGTTACATTTTAATGTGCATGAAACAAGTTTGTTCTTGTTATCAATGACATTATAGTAGCTATAAACAGTCGTTCCCGCACGAGCCTCGACGTTTCTCGATCTCCTGAAGAAATAAGTCCAAACGCATAAAAGCGTATAAGTTACAGCTTTGCCTCTGACTGTTACGAACCAGTCAGGCTGCGGAGTCTAAGTGTTATTAACACGTTGTTTGTTTCAGGGTCTGGACTACGACAACAGCGAGAATCAGTTGTTTCTGGAAGAGGAAAGGCGCATGAGTCACATGGTCAGTGACAAACCAACGCAATACAAATGATTGATTAATATTACATCATTTCATATATTTATTATGAATTCTCGTGATATTTATGTGTTCAGGGCTTTAGGTGTCTGGAGATCAGTCGCTGGTTCATTTGTGGTCTCATCGGCTTCCTGACGGGACTCATCGCTTGCTTCATCGACATTGTGGTGGAGACACTGGCTGGAGTGAAGTACAAGGTGGTCAAGGAGGGTATCCTTATTCCTACAGCATGCTCAGCAAAATAATATAATACAACGTAATATAAACAGAATCAAAGCACAGTGATGGAGTGGATCATTTACAATGCCAAAATATAATAATAAACATTACACTTATATGTCACCAACGTGCCTTGTGATTTAAAGCGCCAGTATGTAACCTTTTCATAACATAAGAGAATTAGCATTAATGAATCAGAAGCTAATGTTGCTAAAGGTGATGTCCAGTATGATCAGATGTGTGAATGGATCATTACATTTGATTTAAGCTGCAACCGAGAGGCAGCGCTCACGGGGCGGAATCAGGACGTACATTTTAGGAAAGCCTAAAAGGGT
>CM040987.1:23272291-23294703 GCA_022985145.1 Pangasius djambal | reverse complement strand
TTTTTTTTTTTTTTTTTTTTTTTTTTTTTTTTTTTTTTTTTTTTTTTTTTTTTTTTTTTTAAATGAAGCTGTGGATTAAATTGTCAATCATTTTCAACATCAATGTAGTTGATATCTACTGTATTCTAAATCCTTTCAGTTCATTAGAAAGCATCACACGTTAAAACATTCGCGTTCATTCCGGCCCGTTCTGTGCCAATCGAAAGACACATTATTTTTCCTTAAATAAGGTACAATGTTAGTTAATTAATTCCACTCGTTCTTAGCAGCTGTTTTGCACATGGAAAATCTAAGAGTAAATGCTGCGGCCTGAGTTTTAAATAAAAATTTTTTTGAACGTTTGCACTAAAATAAATAAATGAACACGAGTGAATCTGCCGCTTTGAGGTCTTTGATGTATCATGAAAAACAGATGTATTTCAAACAGTGTTGAATTCTAGAGCGGTCTTTAATATATACTTTAGTATTATGATTATTTTCATGTGTTCACATAAATATGACTAGCAGTGCATCATCATTTTCCATTCTGTATAACAAACCAAAGGACAGTTAACACAATTTTCATCATGCACGGCTTGTGTTTTAAACATAATTACATTTTCTTGGTTTATTGACAAGTTTTTACAGTGTTTAAATATATTTGTGGACTAATAAACGTTGAAAATCATTTCTTGTGTAATTTCTTGCTGTTCCTCGTTATTAGGTAGCATTAAATAATTAACGTTATACCTGTTGTGTTCTAGATTGTTGATTAATTTTCTATAACAGCAGCTCTGAGAGTATTGCAGCTGCGACTCACAGTTTTATATTAATGCTCTCGTTTTATAGTAGCAGCTTGTTCACAGGGACTTGCACAGCGGAGTTGTTAAAAGTTGGAAGTTTGAAAAGTCTTTTGGAAGGAGTCTCCAGTTTCAGCGCTTTTGTAACAGTAGGAAAGTAAAGCTGTAACTTCTGACATCTTCAGGACAGACGAGTTTACGCTTTGCGGTTTCTCAGTAACATGACAAGCTGCGTTTTTTGCCTTATTAACTTCAAGATGGAGAAAAAGAGGCTGGTGAATAAAAGTACGACTGTAAAGCATGACCTATGATTCTTTAATAAATAAGCTGTAATCAAAGGCAAAATGCTGTGGTATCAGAGGAATAAAACACTTTGTGGTGGTGACGCTACCGCTGCAGAATCATCATCATCATCATACCTTCGCGTTGTTGGTTAATTTCCTATAACAGCATGCCACTGAGTGTTTTATTTCTTACATAATGGCTTGACATTATAGATACAGACCTTCACCATCACACATGGAGGTAAAAATGGAATGACCCACTTTCATGACCCACAAATGCTTTTTTTCCCGTTATAATACTGAGAGAAGGATGAGACTGACCTCAAAACATGTCTTTTACACACACACACACGACCAAAAATATGACTTTATAAAGATATTTCGCCTGTTTAATGGGTTTTATTTTACAGAAACCTGAATAAAAGTAGCTCACGCGACGTCCACTCTGTAACCATAACGATGCTAATCGCGCTTAACATAATTAGGCTAATTAGTTAGCATAATCTATTTACATTTATTAACAAAGATTAGATTTGTTTTTGCGTGTGTTATGAGTTGAAATATCTTTCTATATCTACAGGAAACTCTTCTGAGGATGTAAGCGCTGTTAATAATGGATTCCAGAAGTATATTTTATGTAAATACACTTAGGTTTTGCCTCATGTAGCCTATAGCTACAACACAGGAGCTGTATTATTTTTCAGTAACTCAAAAGAAAAGAGTAGGTTTTTCCAAAGAAGCACAGTTTTAAAGAGAAATGTGTCTGGAAAATATAGCTTAATATTAATTTATAGAGCGCTTTATTTATTACAGATAAAAACCTAATGAAAGCTGTCTGTCTTTTCACTCAGAAACAGAAGAAACACAAATCTTCCAGAAGCTTCTCTAAGATGGAGGACAAAAGGAAACAATGATCCTGAAGCAGTTTCAAAGGTGAAACCAAGCAGATAATAAAATGGACGTTTTGATACTCTGAGCCTGTGTGAGAACGGGCTTCTATTAAGATATTAAGATCAGATTTGGGTGTATAATATGTGGACAATATGAGATCAGATTTTTGAGACACTTTGAGATGTTTGATAATGTGATCACTAGATGGCAGCAGCACAGCAAGCACCTGCTTAGATACCTGCTCTTCAACACAGCACAGGACTTGCAGCAGGATTAAAAGCTGATAGATAGATACATAGATCACTCAGTCACTCACTCACTCTTTTTCACTTATTCACTCACTCACTCTTTTTCACTCATTCACTCTCTTTTTCACTCACTCATTCAATCACTCACTCTCTCGCTCTCTCACTCTTTCACTCACTCTTTTTCACTTATTCACTAACTCACTCTTTTTCACTCATTCACTCACTCTCACTCATGCACTCTCTTTTTCACTCACTCATTCAATCACTCACTCTCTCGCTCTCTCACTCTTTCTCACTCATTCACTCACTCTCGCTCATGCACTCTTTTTCACTCACTCATTCAATCACTCACTCTCTCACTCACTCTTTTTCACTTATTCACTCACTCACTCTTTTTCACTCATTCACTCACTCTCGCTCATGCACTCTCTTTTTCACTCACTCATTCAATCACTCACTCTCTCGCTCTCTCACTCTTTCACTCACTCACTCTTTTTCACTTATTCACTCACTCACTCTTTTTCACTCATTCACTCACTCTCGCTCTCTCACTCTTTCACTCACTCACTCTTTTTCACTTATTCACTCACTCACTCTTTTTCACTCATTCACTCACTCTCGCTCATGCACTCTCTTTTTCACTCACTCTCTCGCTCTCTCACTCTTTCACTCACTCACTCTTTCACTCACTCACTCACTCACTTTCACACTCATTCTTACTCACTTTCTGTAAGCTGTTTATCCTGGTCAGGGTCATGGAGGATCCGGAGCCTCTCCGAGGAACGCTGTGCATGAGGCGGAAATACACCCTGGATGGGACGCCAGTTCATGCACACACACAAACACATTCACACTTGGGGCAATTTATCATAGCCAATGCACCTACTGGCATGTTTCTGGGAGGTAGGAGGGAACCTGAGCACCCAGAGGAAACCCCACACAAACACAGACCAGAACTCGATTGAACCCGGGACCCTGGAGCTGTGAGGCAGGAACGCTCCCCGCTGTGCCACTGAATACATACATCTATGCATTTTATATGATCATGACTGAATCGGTGGTGTTTTCTCTGAAGCTCTACACTACTGGACGACTGATTCCATGGCACTGTGATTAATTATAATTCATTAATCGTTTTATTTGTGATGAAATTGTAAAGTAAGTGAGCGAGCAATATTAATATTATTAATATTATTATTATTATTAATTAACCAAAGTACAAATATTGTATTAGTAGGTGTTTTGATTCGAGGAGGTTGGAGTGGAATATGAATAATGAAAAAAGAAAAAAAAGAAAAGCATGAGATTAGCAAAAAGCCAGAATATGAAAATCGAATCAAAACCATGATGTGATTAAGATTAAGATTAAAGCTGAATGTAAACCTGTCTTGCAATAAGACTTTAATGCAGGTCTGGCGCTCGGTTTTGCAACAGGAGCAGAAGTTGAGCAGCAGCATTGTTCCGCCCTGTTACAGAAAAAAACTATTTCCTGCTGTGTGCACAGACCCGTCGCTCTGCTATTCAAGCTATTTGAGCTACTTGATCTGCAAGTCTCAACAGGACGAAGGTAAGAGATTTTTGGTCTAATTTTATGCAAACATGTATCAAAAACATATGTGTATAAAATACTTATTATATGCTGTGTGCATTAAATTTATGCAAATGTATTTAGGGCTGAAGAGGGGAAGTATTTTTTTTTTAAGCTCATTCAAAGTCAGTGTACGACAGTGACTTCAACGTTTCAGTGTAGAGAATTGTCTTCATGGTTTTTGCACAGATGCATGCTCCTCCACTTTTAATAATCACGCCTATGTTTGCTGCACAAACTTTCATTTTTAATTTGCACCTTGAATGTTAAAAGATTGATAATAATTTGCTTTGACATGTATAATATGAATGTGACCCTTCTGAACATCTTTTGCACTTCATCGTGATGCAGGAACAAAGTTTCTACTGCTGATAATGTTAATATTATTAATAACATCTCTGCATATTTTTAAAGTGTTTAAAGTTTTAAAGTCTTTCCTAATCAGCAGGATGAAACTGTGTGTTTGCTGAATGCCAGATCAAACCACATCCGCTTTATACTTTTGAAACTGCTAGACTGAGATCCTGTTTTGACAAAAAAACAAAAAAAAAAAAAACCCACCATCGTTTCTTCTTAACGTTTAATGCAGACGGATGAAAGTACTAACACATCAGTCACTGAGACTAAAGCAGATTTAGCTATTTGAAAAGCGCTCATGTCAGCGAGAAAACACTCCATGCGGTGCTTTTTATAGGAAAATAATCAGTGTTGAAGCAGGGTATTGATTATTTGCCTGATTATTAACAGCACATCCTGAAGTGCTTTATTCCTCTTACACTAAACCCATATCAACATGCTGTAGTTTTTATCCACGTATAGTTACGTTAAATGTTGTGAAACGTCTGAGAAATAACGTCGTGTCGGAAAACTTATATCTGCAGCTTTACCTCTGACTGTTACAGAGTGCGCTCTGACACTGGAGACTCCTTCCAGAAAATGTAAAATAAACATCTCCTTAGAGAAACACTTCACCATGCCAACGATTACACACATTTTTTTAAAAAAATCTGTTTATATGGAGCATCCTTTGGGACCTGATTCTGTTTCATAATAGAAGAACAGTTTTCTTTAGAAGAACACTTTCTCTTCCTGTATTTGTGGGTTAAAACCAAATATTAAAAAAAAAAAAAAAAAAAAAAACTCCAGGGTTGCCCAAAGTCTTGCATAATGTATATCTTGTATAATGGTTTTATTGTTTATAACCTCACTTTTAGTGTTAAAACTTACCATAATTAATAGCGTAAATTACAAAATAAAATGTCAAAATTTCATCATTCCTCACTAATATCATTAAAACTTTTAAATATAATTCAACTAATGCAATTCTGCTGCTAAACCACTGTTGCATGGCAATTTATGGTGCAATAACACTTGCCTGTCACAGTGAGATATTCAGCTTTGCCTGTTTTTTTTTTTGTTTTTTTTACAACCACGACATTTATAACTTTTAACAGTGTATTGCTGTTAAAAAAAGTCAGCTGATTATAATTTGGTATTAGTTTTCATTAATTATGAAACTAAAATCCAGTTTTTATAGCAGACTCTGATATTTTTTGGTTGCGTCTCTGCTCACTGACCTTTTCTCCGATTGTTGAGTCGAACTTGTAGTGCCTCTGCTATCCTTCTTCATTTTACTGAGTCTATGGTTTACACGCGTTCATGAAGAATCACCAGCATTAATGCAACACCAACTGCTTCGTTTGTTCAAGCAGAGACGACACACGTGCCTGAATCACATTTCAATTTGTTGGCTACTTCGTATTTTTTGAGATCTAAAAGAAGCGAAATATTCTTTCGGAAGGGTTTTTATGTATTTTTGCACGCATGTAAACGCCTCCGTGTGTGAGGCATTTATGGCTTTATTACCGCCTCGTAATACAAGGAAAGCTCATTTAACACTGATGTGGTATAAAGGTCTGGGAGAAGTTATTATCTTTTCAGAGCTTCTGAGCGTTATAGTCATGAGCTGGTCATGGTTCATTACATTAAAAAGCCTCAACCTCAGCTACAACCTGCTGTTCATGTTGACCTCTGGCCTTGCAGATAACTGGTTCGACTCAACTTCCTCTCTGAAACTTCTCCTTTAAATTGCACAGAGTTTTGTCACAAAGCATTGGCTGCCTCTAAACAGGAAGTAGTGGAGTACCAAAAAGCAGCTCTCAGGTTCAGGGTTGCGTAGCATCTCTTAAAAACGGAAGGAGCGTGGTTACATAAACCTCGCCATCCCAGTCGAGTCACTTTGCACGTCCTTTGCAAGGAAGCAAAGATATCAATGCTAATACTGACATTAGCAACTCTAGATTTCATAGATCTCATTTTGCCGTGCTAATCCACCCGTCTGTAGCTGTAGTATTATCAGCATATCAGTGAAGTTTTTTAATAATTCAATTCGATTCGATTTTATTTGTATAGCGCTTTTAACAATGGACATTGTCACCAGTATAACAATCTCCAGTTTAATCCCAGCGTACAGCAGGAATCGGTGGAGCTCTACAGTGTGACATTTTAATTTGCAGCACAAGTCATCTGACTTTTCACTGCAATACTACAGGAGGATGTGGTGCTAACATCTGTAGAAGCTCACGCACACACACACACACACACACACGCGCACGCACACGCACGCACACATGCACACACGACTTCACGCATCCTTAACTGGTGTTAAATTTTTAAGGGTGTGTGATGGTAATGTTCTTCACCACTACAGGCACATACATGTCTGATGGTATGTGAAAGAAATTGCCTTATAAAGAAATACACCTGAGGAAAAAAAAAAAAGCCCTGATGCTCTGTTCAGCTCAGAATGATCAGATTTTTTAACATTTATTTTTAGCATTTTTTAATGCACAATAAAATCTTTTTAAATCACATTTGCATTGATTGAGTGCAGTGGTTTGAGATGTTTATTTGCAGAATAAGGGGAGGAGATTTAATGAATGAATTCACTAGATATTGAATTTGAAAGAGAAAGATAGAGAGAGAAAGATAGACAGAGAGTTCCTGCATGAAAGGTTGTTATCATTCATTATCTTTTTTTTTTTTTTTTAAACACCCAGTCAGTTGTTGTGAAGGCTGGGACTTTTTCAGCATTAGGAAAGAATGACAGTCCTCCCTTTCAGTACATTAGAACTGTTTACTTCATCCAACGTTTGCTTCATTAAATTTGCAGCGGTTAATATCACTGACATGGAAGACTAATGGAAGTCTGTCTCACCTGAAATCCTTCTTTTCTGTAAATACACACCCAGAACACAATAAATATCTGTCCCAGATTGCATCCAGTTGTTCAGAACCCACGTGGTTTAGGATACAGTGTGTATAAACATGAACATGGGATTGTTATATTTGGCGGCCATTTTGGAGCATCAGAATCACTTTTTACCTTGGCACAAGGTGTCATGTATCATGTATCATGTATCACTCGTTCACACTAGCAAGTGACAAGTCTCTTGTGGGTGTGGCCTGTCCTGCGTTTTTTAGTTCTGATGAGAAAAGGATATATATATATATAGGATGTAGTGTATATCTTCTAAAGCTCCTTAATCTTGTTAACACAAATCAAATAAAATCACTAATCTGCGTGAAAAATTGGTTGTTTGATTGACGCACTCGGCTTCATACTAGCTCTATTCTCGGATTTGATTGGATTAGCAAAACAAGCTAGCTGTACTTGCTACGTACACACCAGAGGAACCAATGATCTCTGCTGCTTCTTTCCAAGCTTTATTTTGCTTTGTAACATCTCTATACATATTTAATGAAAGGTTGTATATGACAGGATAAGATGATTATAAGGTTTTCTTTAAGCAGTAATTAGTACTAGAACTAAAGTTGTGAGCAGGGAACTGAAGAAACATCGGACCACACGTGCCATAGGATTGGTCCGAGGAATCAGTCGAGCCAATCGTTTGGATTTACCGCTTGCTGTTATTGATGAAATCACGGCCCGGTTCGCACACGTACATAAAAAATGATTGGTCCCCTGGTGCTTTGTCGCTCGCGAGCGTTAAAGTAGGTTTCGAAAAAAGGTTCCATCTATCAATCTTAAGCATTCCTTGGATAGTTCCTCTCGGGAGCCCTTAAAGGTAGACTCCTACAACAGAGGGTTTTGGAAATGGTTGCAAGGAAGCTAGAACCTTTAACCACCCAAAGTACATTATTAAGGTCACGTCAAAAGGAGGGGCGTTTCCATGGTTCCCCCAGTAGGCGGTTCTGCAGGTTGATAACCCCTGAGTGACAGATGACCCAGGGCGGGGCTTAAGAAGAAGAAAGACAAGGAGAAGACAGTTTTATATTCCGCACAGTGCCTCAGGGAGGGAGGGAGAGAGAGAGAGACAGAGAGATGGAGAGAGATGGAGTGAGGAAAGGGAGAGCAGAGATGGCAAAATAGAAAAACTGAAAAAAGGAAAGGAATAACTGGCAGTGGGCATGCAAAGAAATGAGAAATGAATACAGAGAGCATGAAAAGAGACACTAGGAAGCAGAAATGGATGAAGAGGTGGAAATAGGATAAAAGATGAGAGAATGCAGACGGCATACGGAGGCTCTGGAGAATAGAGATGTGCAGGCAGGGTGGAGCAGACCTGGGGCTAAAGAATGTCAGGGAGAGGAGGAGTGTGCGGTGTGTGTGAGAGAGAGAGAGAGAGAGAGAGAAAGAGAGAAAGAGGGTGGGAGGGAGGGAGGCAGGGAAGGAGAGAAAAAGGATGAGATCATCGCAGTCTAATGAGTGATGTGGCGGAGGGTTTGCCGGTGAATCGATAGAGTCTGCAGACGGGAATAGCGTTCGCACATTTGCTGTTTGCTTTTCTCCTTTCTAACCAACAAGCAGATCATTTGTGCATCCGTGCATCTGTTCACTCTTCTTCCTCCTCTTTTTCCTCTTTCTTTCTCACTCTCTCCTCCACACCCAAAGCAAGGAATCTCTCACGCCCAGGTTCAGTGGCACTACTCAGGGATGCTTGCTTGATTCTTTTTTTTTCTTGCTCCTTTCTCGATCACTTTTTTCCACTTTTCTTGTGATCGTTGCTCTCGTTTCTGGGGGAAACGTTGCGAGACGATCGTTGGCGAGATGTTGGGCTTGGACGTCTGCGAGTTTGGTGGACAGTTTCTCGAACTGCTCTGGTTAACGGTGTGCTACAGAGGTGAGCATCTGTTCATTTCTTGGGCATGTCCAGAATTCTTGAATATCTTCACTGTGTTTTGTTTGATATTTGGGTAAATGTGCGAACGCCCGATTTTGCCTCTCGCTGTGTAAAAGTGTTACCTTATGACCCGTGGTCACACCTGTTTTCTTAGACAACCTGGTGGAAAAAGTCATGGCATGCTTCGATCGAAGTGACGACTTCTTCTGTGCATCGAGACCCTTCCCTTTTCCCGTGAAAAAGTGGTTAAGGCAAGCAAAAGTGTCTTGATCGATAGTTTATTGATCTAGCAGCAGCCGGTGACATCATCGTCATGCCTCTTGCTTGCTTGTAATCACATGTTAGATCAGCTTGCTCTAAAAGCTCGGATTCAGACTTGTATCGTTAGATACCTCTGCCTCTTCTTGCTCTATCTCTCGCCTGCAGTGTGAAATGACTGTGCGTGGGAGGTAATGATGCGCAAAAAATCACTGCCTGCATGCATTAGGGTGTAAGTGGCCGTGTATTTGGTGGTCTATTAGACTGTAAGCGTGAGTGTGTATGTGGAAGAGCGCTGCAGGTGGCAGAAGGGCGATTCCCCCCAACACACCTCCCCTGTTGTTGGTGACACAACCGTTGATGGATGACCGAGCCTCTGAAGCCTGACACATGTTCAAGAGACTAAATCAATTAAATGGCATGTCGGAGGGAAAGGGAGCTTGAAAAGACGGCGCGTTCTTCCTCCCGAGGGGGAAAGGGCTATAAGCGTACGATCTGACGGCGCCATTTGATTCGATGAACTCTCCTCGCCTTCAGTTCAAATCCTAGAGTTGCTCTGAAATCTGTGGTTAGTGTTACAGAATCCATTTTCCATGAAAACATATCACGCTGAAGACATTGCAAATATAGACTTGCAAAGAAGCGATATAGGTTTCCTGCCAGCTTGTTTTTTTCCTTATACATAAGCACAGTCTTCTCTTTCTGACTGACAGCTCTACAAAACCCTCCAAAGCTGTCCAGAATGCTTCGTTCATCAATAATGCAGCATATTAAACGTTTAGCTGGTCTGATGGATCCCTGGAGCTGAAGGGAATCGTATCCTGGACAGGAAATAGCAAGGGATCGTTCACAAAACCGTAGCACTTGATATGATATCAGGATTGGAGAGGAAGTGTTTCCAGTCAGAGCAGCGTCCTAGCACTACCCTCTCCTTTATACGAAATGCACTCTGAACTACACACTTTTAGACTTTAACAAGATTTGATTCTGCAACAAATGCAGAAAAACAGGCATGTATCAGACTGTCTATTAGCAAACTCAGAACTTTGGGTCACTAATCGCTTTGGAAATTTTCTGGTTTGTTATTAGAGTGTAGGGATTCATAGCTACAAAAACATTAGGCCTTGTTTTACTATGATCAAAATATAAAAATGCTAATTCATGTTAAGTTGTGCGACGTAGTTAGTGGACATGCTCCAGGTGTTGGACAAATCATACTTTAAAATGACATTTAAATGAGGTTTTCGGGTGTGCTCATTCTTCTCGATAGCTGGGACAAGTTGGGATCACAAAGACGCGATATATACGTGCAATTATGCATCAGGTACAAAAGCAGCTCTTTAAACAGGCTCCTTATGCGCTATTGCTATGGCAGGTGAAAATTTGCAGCGAATATCTAATATAAAACCGATATCACAACTGTAAAATTTAGTCATAATGATGAGAAAATAAAATAAACTGGTTTCCACAAATTTAATACCTGCCCTTCGGTCGTATTAATTTACACATAATATCTGTTCTGGAAGTGACTTTTTTTCAGGTTGTGGGTGCTAAATGAATCTATTTTCATGAACTCCATCCTCTATTATACACTTTTAGTTAAAAACACACCAATTTCACCAAATTCCTTCACAAAACGGATAAGATGTGTTATTGTACGCAGGTGAAAGACACAAATCTTCAGTAGACTTAGCTTTACGTAGCTTGATTTTTTTGTGCATGTTATCAAGTTTGCACATTTTTTAAACATAACACTTTAGGAAACCTTTGTTTGAGTGGGTTACATTTCAAATATAGAACAAAAATAGTCAAACGGTGGCCGAGAAGCTCTTTGCAAATCCCCATTTCCGATTATTTGTCTGTTGATTTTGCTTCATGCTTTTGATTGTGGTCCAGTCGCCTGACACACCCGTATTTCATTTTGAACACTTTGACATCCTATTTATTGGTTGATAATTTGTAAAACAGAGGCATATTTCACTTGTGCGGGTGCAAACTTTTGTACACTGCTTGTTAATCATTAATGCAAAAGGAACCTCTGCAACACTGCTATTGCAGAACGCTGCAGTATGCAAATGATTTTAGCGATCTCTGAATATTTTATTATTTGTTGTCATCTTGTTCACTCTCAGTAGCCTCCAGTTAAAGGGTTCTTAAAACATTTTACATGAAAATTTGGTTATAAAACAATGGTATAATCATAATACAATCTCAATATCCAGCTTTTTTTTTTATTTTTATTTTATCACGTAGCCCAATTTGATCAAAGACTCCTTTGAAGATTATGGCCTAAATATTCAAAGTGAGCCAATTTAAAATGCAGTGCAGATCTTCAAATATATTAGCATTGTTATTTAACTTGGCAGAGCCTGCATAATTTATGTTGCTTTACTTCCTCATTAATAAAGATGATGCTTCTTTAATGACCGCTGTATGTATGTGCGTGTGTGTGTGTGTGTGGGTGTGTGGGTGTGAGCGTGCCAGGCTTTAGTAGCATCAGTCACACTAGCCCTAGCCTTCACACAGCTTGTACACTAACTAGCAGATGACGACGTGGTCCGGCATTACTGTTAGTACAAACATCAAAATCAGAAGTTACAATTTCTGTCTGTAAATTTGCACAGCCTGTAGTGCGTGTGGTAATTTGTGGCAGTGCGCCTTGTTAGGAGCTCAGCGAGGGGTTAAAAAAAATGGTTTCGACTTCGCTCCATATTGTCCAATTATCCCAAAAGTTTACTCAGAAGGACATGAAGCAGTTCGTCTCAAACAGTTCACATCTGCAGGGGATTTTATTTGTTCGAGAAGCTGTTTCACTGCTTCGGTTGTGTATTTCTTTCTTTTGATTTTGCACGGATAATTAACCAAATCGCCTAATTATGTACAGGATATTAGTTTAGCATGCGTCATAAGGCCTTGCCTGGATGATGTGTTACGCCGCTGCGCTTAATCCACGTCCTTGGGGTCGAGCTGAACGTCTTCAAGCGATCAATAGCAAATTTTATAACAGTTCTCCAAGCTGGGATGTCCATCACCTCCCTCATTAGTACGTTTCTGGAATGAGCACTGTGCTTTAGGATAGTTTGATCGACAATTTTCTGGACATTTAAGCATCAAATTGTGAATAAATTCCCATGTGTAGGTGCGTGTTAGACTTAGTCTTCAATTTAGTATCGTGATTTATGCCTCAGCGCTGTTGAATTCTGATTGGTCAGAAGGTGTTGATTCTTTTTCTGTAACAGCAGCTCTGACAGTAGCGCAGCTGTAAATTACAGATTTATATTAATGCGCTCGTTCTAATATGCAACGGCTCATTCTCAGGGACTTGAGAATGAGAACGGCAGGCGTTATGCATAAACGGATTTAAAAAAAAAACGTGTGAAATCATTGATATGTAAAGAGATGTTTATTTAACATTTGTGGAAGGAGTCTCCAGTGTCAGTGCTCTGTAACAGTCAGATTTCAAGCTGTAACTTTTCTGACATCTTCAGGACAGAGTTTACGCTTTGCAGTTTCTCTGTAACACGACAAGCTGTATTTGTTTGTCTAATTAACTTCAAGAGAGAGAAAACAGAGAGGCTGGTGAGGAAACGACTGTTTGTAGTTTATAGCTGCCATAACGTAAGTGATAAGAGGAACTAACTTGTTTCCTGGACGTTCCGCAACATTAAATGTAATCCATATGTGGATAAAATGTAAAAAAAAATACAAATTGCCATGATATAAAAGGAACAGACCACTTCAGGACATGCTGGTATAGTAAAGTAATCAACTTCAGGGTGACACAGAGTTTTTTTATTCCTTACTTTTTTGATAATAACCAAACTACCTTCGTTTCTTTTCCGAAAACCCAAAATGGCAGCACATTCTGTGTGATTTATACAGGACCCATGGCTATTTCCTCTTTTACTTTAACTATATTAACTTCTCTGGTTTCAGTTAAGATACTTTACAGCATTGTATGTAATTTTCGAGCTGATTTTACTCTGCAGCGGTGTGTGTACTCAGGAGTTTGTGAGCGCTGTCAAACCCAGAGGAAGGAAGTTGAGGTTCGAGAATGAGATTCATGGCCACTGAAGAAGAAAAGAAGGCAGTATCGATTCTGGCGGATCATATTTTATAGCGTTGGCCTTCCATTACTACATCTGGCTTTGCATTACCGAGCTCGAATTTTCTCCCCTCGCTCACTCGGACTTTCTCATCTTAGGACACAGAGGAAGGAGAAAGCATTTAAAAAAAAATCTTTTCTGCATTATTTTCAATTGGCAAAAAAATACCTTATTAAGTGAAAAAAAAAAATCTTGAATATAGGCAAATCTATCTTTGTCATTAAGCTATATAATATTATTAAATGTATTTCTAGACATTTTATATTTTTTTATATATCACATATATATTTTTTATTTTTTGTGCTAAATGCAAGTGCTTATAAATTACAAAAAGAATTACAAAAAAAATATCTAAAAATAGGTTTAACAATAGTATTTGTTTTAGCGTATCGCCTTAATAAGAAATATAACATAAATTCACCCGTATTCAAGATAAGTTCGATAAGTGGGCGTGGTTTTCCACGTTACCATGGTGATTCAGCCACCAATTTCCTTTTTCAGTCAGGTGAAGTTTCTGTCTTCGTCATCAAGACAGAAGAATCAAAGCAAGAACAAGTTGTCGGAGACTCACTTGCCCTCTACTTCCTTTCTTTTTCTTCTTCCCTTATGTCAACAAGAATCTGTCACTTGACTTTGAAATCGTCACTTGACTGTCACTTGAAATCGAAAAAGAAAATAAACAGGCTTTATGAAAGGCACTCCTGCTTGACTTCTGCCTTTATACAGTAAATGTTTATGTAGATTTGTATCAGTTGTTATGAAGGGCTTATGAATCATTATGAACTCTTCTGAAGTAAAGTGCTGCAGTTTTTATTTTTTTGGTTATTTTGTCTTCAAAAAGAGATAAAATGTGGCAGGGCATTTAGGTAAGATTTATTTTTTTAAGATTATGACTATTTTTTTTTTTATTTTCTTTGTCCTTGTTTTGGAAATTAGAACATCATATTCATATAACTTTCACAACATCTCTCAAAATGCCATAGATATCCTGAAGTGCACACATATTGGTGTGCTCATTAACTGATGATTTTACTCTCTTCTGACTTTTCAAAATTAAGATTTATCATGGTGTGTAATTACGTAACTCACTTAAATCGAATGGGAATCTGGAATGGCGTTACATATGCGCTGAGCGTGCAGCTGTTATCCAGAACATCGAGCATTCGGATTTGTGTTAATTGATATGACAAATGAACGCTGTTCTGGATCATTACGCCGGAAGCAGTTTGCTGCGTCTTCACTCCTGTCTTCCTCTCGAGAGCAGTGTAAACTGGCATAGCGTAACATGATTACCAGAACTGTTAGCTGTTACAACCAGCAGCTGGGGATTGTTCGCAGTAATAGTTAGCTGTTTCTCACACCGCAGTATTAATAAAGCCAGAGATGATTATGTCTCTCCGACGCTGAGATAAACGTTGGCCACTTCTGCTTACGGAGCACCTCCCAAAAGAACTGGATGGAAATAAACATCTGATATCATTAAAGATGGATAATGTGTCCCTCTGAGAAAATTAGGACTAATGGCTCTGGATATTAAAAGCAATGAATCTGTGAATGTGTCCAGTTTAGTGAAATTGAATTAGTTCGGAAAATTGGGGAGAAAACTCCACCATATCAACGATTGCACGTTTTTTTTTGTTTCTTAGTTAAATAACAACATGTTGGTTTCCTGCAGGCCTCATGGCGGATAAGGAGAGCACGGTTCCTGTGACTGAGGAGGAGGAAGAGCGTGATCTGAACTACCAGCCTCCAGCTCAGAAGAGCCTGCAGGAGATCCAGGAGCTCGATAAGGATGACGAAAGCCTCAACAAGTACAAGCAGACTCTCCTGGGCTCAGGACCTGTGGTGTCAGGTTAGTGTGAGAACTACTGTCAAGATTGATCTGTCCATCCAGCCATCCATCCATCCATCCATCCATCCATCCAACTATCTATTCAACTATCCATCCATCCATCCATCCATATGTCCATACATCCATGCACTCATTTATTCCCCCATTCATTTATCCAATTTCCCTCCATTTGGCTATATATTAATAATTCCCATCCACCCATTCATTGCAGCATCCATTCATCCATTCATCTGTCCATACATCCATGCATCCATCTATCCACCCACTCATTCATCCAACCATCCTGCCATCCATCTATCTATCCACCTATTCATGTATCTATCTATCTATCCAGCTCAATCTATCTGTACATCGATCCATTCATCCATCCCTCCATCCTCTCATCCATCCACCATACACACATCCACCATCCATCTACAGTATCTATCCACCTATTCATGTATCTATCTATCCAGCCATGCTGCCATCTCTCCTGTCATGCATTCATTGATCCTTCCATCCATTTCATCCAATTATTTTCCATCTGTCTGCACATCGATCTTTTATTCATTCATCTATTACATCCTACAATCATCCATCCATCTATCCATCCCTCCATCTTATATTTATTATACAAGAAGCATTCTATTTCTGTCTCTAGCTCAGGCCTCACATAATCCTTTCCTGGTGCTCCTTTCTTTCAGTCTCTCCTGCATCCTGTCTCTGATCACTCGTTCACCGCCTACATTTATGCAATAGACGTGATGTTCTTTACAGAGGAAGGCAGCCAGCGTTCTCTGTTCTGACTGCATATCAGATGGTGTATGTTCTGTTTAAGAGGAACAGCAGGAGTGCCGCTCTCCAGAGACTGACTCCTAACACACACACACACACACACACACACACACACACACATACACAGACAAAGGATGAAGTTCTGCTTGCTAAAATGAATATTAATATTTTTACCAATCTAACAAATAAAGAGTGTGGCCAGATGGAAATACTCTATTTCAATTTCTACAGGAAAAACGGAGAGCATGCTTTTATTCATAGCCTAAAGCCACAGTATAAATACTTTAACGCTATATTCTTGTTGGCACGAGGCATCCATCTCACTTGATTACGTCCCCCCGTAATTTTTCCAGGCTATCAATTGGTGCACAGTGTGTTTTCTCAAATACAGCTTATGCATCAAGGGCATTTACGCAGCAACTCTACAGATTCATAAATGATTCACTCGTTTATTCTTGGCCAGGTTAATAATAGCGCTCGTTCAGTGGAATGACCCACGGCATTCGGTGATGCTCGTTCTGCGTGTTTGCTCTGGAAAAGCTCATCATAATGACCAATCAGGCTAAGGATGATTGGAGTGTTCCTTTTGAGCTCTATTTTTCTGAATCAGTCCTTCCCTTTCATCATGATTGAGCATTTCAGTTGTGCCCCAAGGATGCCCTTCGTGTGATATTGCAAAATGGTTTGATTTGATTCTTTTAAAGCTCCAGTACAGAGCTTTTTGGGTTAATCGGAGCAGTCTTATGTCTCTTAACGAGATCTGAGAAGGCTTATTGATGAATTTAAACGTATTTGCATTCCGAAACTGAGAGAGGAAAATCTTAAAGCTGTCTAAGATCATGGCAGAAATTTTTGTAGAGAAGTTCCTGGAATAAATCTGATGGGGAAAGATCATCAAGCATTTCTACATTTTTGTTGAGCAAGCCAGGAGTTCACATTCAAAATCAACTGGAAGTCACAGCTACTATAAGGACTCCAGGAAGACTGAAATTTTTTTTTTAATTGGCACAGAGACAACCAGATCACAGAATAATCTTGGTTTTAATCTTGCCCATGGCCAGAGTGGGACCGGAGTGGAGCAGAGAGGCCAATTGGGAACAATAAGCATTTGAATAATAAACCCAGTACTTGATACAGCTTAACAAACTTAACTAAAAAATGGGACAAAAAATTGCTGAAAAATTTTTCATTGTTCATAAAGTGAGGGAAAACCCTGAAGGTGTCTAGATTCATGTTTGTGAGAGTCTAAAGAGTCTAACAGAGATAAGCAGGAATATTTTATTAGTGTTCTTTTTATTTTAATAATTTTTTCCCTTTTCATTCATTTCAGTTTGATGTAATTTTATGGAGAGGCGACCAAATCTGATGGGAAATATTTGCCATTTTTGGACTGAATTAAAAAAAAAAATTAATCTAAGCCTCTTTGTACCTTTACTGAGCCAGCCACGAGTGAACATTATACATGAATGGGAAGGCCAAGACACCAAAAAATGACAATCCTAAGGCATCCAGATGTAAAAAAAAAAAAAAAATGTCAAAAGTGACTCAGAGACAACCAGATCACTGAATAATCCTGCTTTTAATCTTGTCCATGGCCAGAGTAGAAACTTCATAGTATTGAACAAATAGTGCCTAAGGTTGTGTTATTATATATCCATCATATCAGCCAGCTCTCTACCTTTCCCTGTCATAGTACCAACATTCAGAGTTCCTATTCTCAGTCCTACACTCTTACCTTTCCTCTCCGCCCTCCTCTACTTCTTCGACCAACAGTAGCCCAATTTCCACCGGCGCCGATGGCGGTCGTTGTTAACCCGGGCCTCGACCGATCCGGTATGAAATTCAGAGTACTGACGATTCGCATGATTAAATTCGCCAATGTTTTACTCCGGATGCCCTTCCTGACGCAACCCTCTCTATTTATCCGGGCTTGGCACCGGCACAGAAGTCAAGAAGTGTATATATATTATCACATACAACATATAAAACCCAAAAACTTGCACCAAAGAGCTCAGATGCTCTTAGTTTGCTCTCAGGCATTTCCCTGATGAGCGACAACTCTGCAAATTCACCACAGCTCTTTTTGATGTCTATTAATTTGCCATGCGATTTTCCTAGGAGTAATATATGGACTGTGACAGAGCAATAAATCATCGTGGGTGGCCGATGCCATGCACTTTTGCGTAGGAACACGTCCGTGGCTGGTTCTAAGTATCGCTCACATCAATAATGCAGCATTAGTGTGAGTTCATTCGTTCATTATGAGAGGTTTAAACCTCCTGGAGGTTATATTGGCTAAACCGTACCACGGGTCCTCGTAGAAAGCATAGAAATAATCCGATATCTGGAAAGTTAGCATCACAAAGTGCCCAATTAAAGCGACACACCAGCTTTGCAGGCTTAGGACGCTCTGTGCGAGGAAAGGAAATTAATCTGTCCAGATTTAAAGGTGGTTTGACTTTTGTTAAGAGTGGAAGATGCTAAAATAAAAACAATTTACAATTAATAAAAGCAAAATTTACTTAAGAAACAGAGCTCGCGTGTGTAAATTAGTACGATTGAAGGGCAGGTATTAAATTTGTGGAAACCCATTTCTCTCAGTTAAGCACAAAATTGTAGGGTGTTTCAACAAAAAGTTATTGATCTAAGGGTTAGAAACTCTTACATCATCCTCCATGATGAATGCGTCTCTTTCCAAAAAACTGTGTGTATAAATCAGTTCCCTTTTTTTTTTCTTTCTTTCTTTATCTCAGCTGCCCAGACATTGTGATGAATGTATGGAGGAGTTTAGGGAACTCCCACTGCAGCAAAAACACACCCGAGTGAGCTGGTTGATGTGTGTTACAGATCTGTGTGCTCGGTTGTTTTATCACTGTTCCTGCGAAATCTAAGATGCGTCAGTGATTTCTGAGAATATTAAAGGAATACTCTGGCATTTTTCAACCTGAACTCTATCTACTGTATCTGTAGTGTATGTGGGATTATTATTATTATTATTATTATTATAGACGAGAATCTCAACATGTTTCTCTGCACTGAAAAAAGAACAGAAAAGACTTGCGTAAATTCATTCTCTCATTCTAATAAATAGTTTCAGATTGAAACTTATAGCCTGTATTTTCACTTATATACAGATACATTTGACTAGAGTTCAGGAAACTGGACTAAAGAAACGTTTTAACAGAAGTCAATAACCGCCCTTAGACTTCCACTGTTAGTGATGTTTTGCGTAAACAGATTTTTTTTTTTTTCATGCTACATATGCTGTGGATAGAGATAAAATTCACTGAAGTATTCCTTTAATATGAGTCATTAATGTTGATGATGAGTGGATGAAGAGTGATTCACTATCTGACATGGTCTTTTCTTTCCATCGCAGATCCCAATGTTCCGAATGTTCAGGTGACGAGACTGACGCTGATGTGTGATCAAGCTCCTGGACCCATCACTATGGATTTAACAGGTAAGAAACACACCCCAGTGTGTTTACATATATATATATATATATATATACACACACACACACACACACACACACACACACACACACACACACACACACACATATATATATATATATATATTTAAGACTCTATGTTTTTTTGGTAATATACGTCAAAAGTGTTGTTCCTATCAACCGAAAGCGAGAAGGAATAGAGGACAAGACAATCTGAGTCAATATCAGACGTCAGTTACAATTAAAGCTTTATATTATAATTATCCATGTGTTAAACTTTGAATAGAAAAATGTGGCAAATTGTCAAATCCATCTGAAAAATGGATATTCAGATGGATTAACAGAATCATAATCCTGGAATTATAAGGTTAATCTGTTTTTTTTTTTTTTTGGCTAAAATAAAAAATAAAATAAAATAAATGTAATTAATTGAAATAAATTAAAATATGTATTTAAATGAATAAAAAATGCTATACATGAGAATATTTACACCAAAATATCACCAGTGGCATATAAAATATAACACAAATACAGTGTAAAGTAGTTTATATTAACTATTATAAGCAATAAATAAATAAATTATTGAATAAATTATTACAAGATCTCATAATAAATATATATAGAATTATTGAAAAAAAAAAAAATTATTTAATAAATTATTCCAAGATATCAAAGTATTGATATCTATATTGATTGATATATAAATAATGTGAATAAATATGTATATTGAATATAAATATATTTCATAATATAAATTTATATTTTGATTAATCAATATTGAAATTTTGGTAACAATAATGCTTTTTTTTTTGTTGCATCAACTGAATAAAATCTTGTCGTAGTGTTTGATAACTGTCTTGGTAGTGGCCCAATAATAATAATTTTTATTTCAAAATGGTTTCATTTTGGTTCCGTTGCACATCCTGATCTGCATCAGCGCGCACACACCAGACGTGCACCAGTTTTCTGCTCTTGCGGTGGCGCAGAGACCTACCTGAGTCCGTCTGCTCGGCCGGCACGGCGCATTTTAATGAGCGCCCTGGAGGGATGATGTCATTCCTCAGGAGACCAATCCCATACCGGCAAGCCACGTGTGGGCGGAGCCATGCACCACAAATCAATCACACACCCCTGTGGGCTGCTTTGTACCTCAGGTGTGGCAGGGGGCAGATGAAGGATTGCTGACGCTTTAGTTTTTGGCCCCCCCTCGAGGCAGTCCTCGGCAGGTGAAAGGTCACCTGGTTGCTAGGCAATCATATTCAGAAAAGCGAAGCACATCTATAACAGCAGAAAGAATTACGAGGGGATTTGAGATTTCAGCTGTGAGTGAAAACAAGAAGTGAATCTACGCCTGGCGCAACGCTCATGCCCGGAAACACGCTCATTTGACTTCCTCTTCAGCTTAACTGTCACCGTCACGCTAGAGCTGAAGGTTGTAAAATTTACCTTTTGCATACAGGCATGAGAAGAAAAAAAACACCACCACATCATGGCATTGGAATCATATCTGAATTTATTGCGTGTCACTTTGCCCAAGAATGGATCTGCGAACACAGGGAAGGGCGATATGACAATATAATATTTATATCATAATAAATTATGTTCAGTACTTTCAGTACTCACAGTAACAAGCAGCTGATTATAAAATGGAAATTTTTCTTAATGGCATTAAATAAATGTAGCAGTGATATCACGGATTGTCACACAATAACATTTACTGCGTTAAGGAAATCTGCAACATTCATACCATTAGAGGTGCAGTCAGTGATTTTTAAGTTATAATATTTGGTGAAATTTCTCATCACATTCTGGCAGTTGCAATAAAATATCTGTATACAGTAGTGTCTGTCAAAACCTGGACATTTGAGTGATTTAGCCGTCCTTAGATGTCTACGTGTCAATTGAATAATGCTAACACAACGTCCGAGCTCTTTCCACTGAGTCGTGAGCATGTCAGAAACCTGCACTGTAATGCGATTTATGACAATATAGATTATATGGATTATACTGATGGTGTTGCTTTTTAAAAGCCATGCCAGAGGGCCGAGTGAAAAATGAGCGGTATTGTGAAGTGAGCACTGATCCACGCTCGGCTGCTTGTCACACACTAAACCCTCCGTGTGGGATTTCCATCTCCAGAAGACAGACTACATTAGTAAGCCGTGATCTGGCGCAGTCAGACACTCTGAGAGCGATGCTCTAAGTGACAGCCGATGAAGGGGGCAGCCGGCGGAATGGAAAACAACCGCAGGCGTTCTGACAGATGTAGCTGAGCTGATTGTCGGAGTGTGTGTCAGCGGACGAGGTGTGTGTAGCTGAGTGTGTAGCTGTGTGTGTAGCTGTGTGCGTAGACGGCGCCGCGGGGTTCACAGACCCTCTCCGCTGCGATATGGCCTCGGCTCAGCTGATGTACGGATTACAGCAGCTGGAAGCATGTCCTCATCTCACGGCCCTTAATTGAATCCTTGGAGCGAGTCCACGTCTGAACACCTGAATATTTCACAAGAATAAAGGCAGGAAAAGCCACCGTGACGACGCTCAGCGCTCCCGCAGTATAGTTTTTGTAATTCACGTGTTAGGACTCCTGAGGACACGTAGCAAAGCTGCGATTCAAACCTCTGGATATTTGCATGTGTACTTCTTTTCCAATGAGTCCCTGTTTTCACTTAATTCCCCATTTTTCGCACCTTTCCCTACTTTTCACGTGTCCCTGCTTTTGTTATGACTCCCAGCTTTTCATGTGTCTGTTATTTTCACACGTGTCCCTGCATTTCATGTGTCTGTTATTTTCACACGTGTCCCTGCTTTTCATGTGTCTGTTATTTTCACACATGTCCCTGCATTTCATGCATCCCTGCTTTTCTCGTGTCCCTGCTTTTCACGTGTCCCTGCTTTTCATGCGTCCCTGCTTTTCACGTGTCCCTGCTTTTCACGTGTCCCTGCTTTTCACATGTCTCTGTTTTTCACGTGTCCCTGTTTTTCATGTGTCTCTGTTTTTCACGTGTCCCTGCTTTTCATATGTCTCTGTTTT
>CM040987.1:23231229-23269339 GCA_022985145.1 Pangasius djambal | reverse complement strand
TGTCCCTGCATTTCATGCATCCCTGCTTTTCTCGTGTCCCTGCTTTTCACGTGTCCCTGCTTTTCATGCGTCCCTGCTTTTCACGTGTCCCTGCTTTTCACGTGTCCCTGCTTTTCACATGTCTCTGTTTTTCACGTGTCCCTGTTTTTCATGTGTCTCTGTTTTTCACGTGTCCCTGCTTTTCATATGTCTCTGTTTTTCACGTGTCCCTGCTTTTCATGTGTCTCTGTTTTTCACGTGTCCCTGCATTTCACGTGTCCCTGCTTTTCATGTGTCCCTGCTTTTCATGTGTCCCTGCTTTTCATATGTCTCTGCTTTTCACGTGTCCCTGCTTTTCATGTGTCTCTGTTTTTCATGTGTCTCTGCTTTTCATATGTCTCTGCTTTTCACGTGTCCCTGCTTTTCATATGTCTCTGCTTTTCACGTGTCCCTGCTTTTCATATGTCTCTGCTTTTCACATATCCCTGCTTTTCATGTGTTACTGCATTTCACATGTCCCTGCTTTTCACGTGTCCCCCTTTTTCACATGTCCCTGTTTTTCACGAATCCTCCCTTTTCACATGTCCCTGCTTTTCATGTGCCTCTGCATTTCATGTGTCTCTGCTTTTCTTAAGAATCTTATAAACAGAAAAAAGAATTGTCACCGTTCAAATGTTAAAATAAAACAGGTTTTCATGTTAGTGTTCCCATTAAGTGCTGAGTTCTGGAGGTTACGTCACATCATTGCCATTACAAAGTCACGTGTTACGATGTTCTAATGTAGTCAGCCTCAAACGCAGGTAGTGGTAGCTCAGTGGTTAAGATGTTACGCTACTGCTCAGAAGGTTGTGAGTTCAATTTCCAGCTCTGCCAAGCTGCCACTGCTGGGGCCTTGAGCAAGGCCCTTAACCTTCAGCTGCTCAGTCGTATAAATGTACGTTGCTCTGAATACGTGCATTTGCCAAACGCAGTAAGATATGACACTCATGTGTCTTAACAAATATCCTTATGTCACCTGACTCAGGTGTTGATAGCAAAATTGAAGAAAGCAGGCTTTATGTAATGTAGGTTAATGTCACTTGTCATTAAAGGATTATGTATGTCATGTAGTCCTATGAACACGCCCCTTAAGTACAATGTTACCACGTTTTTGTTTTTTTGTTTTAATAACATTACTAGATCGTCTTCCATGATATCCCCATTGTTTCGCTTGCAATCTCTTTATCATTCCTCTGCCTCTATTTTCCAGTCCATCTCAGCTCTCTCAGAATCCATTATAAAGCACTTAGAGGCAAATTCGAGTGATAAATTGATAACAGCAGTCGCTCTGTTGGAAGGAGGCTTTTTACTCTGAACCCGACTAAACCCTGAGACGCACTCGCAAAGTCGAAGCCTAGCGTTTATTAGAAAGCTATCGATCTCTGATCTCTGTTCTCTTCGGCTTAGGTTACTACAGATGGAGTTCGAGTGATAGCACTTATAATCTGTTTTTCTTTTTTTCTTTTTTAATTTAGGTGACCTTGAGGCTTTGAAGAAACAGAGCTTCACCATGAAGGAGGGCGTGGATTACAGAGTGAAGATCCACTTCAAGGTGAACCGGAATGACGATCAAAAACATGACCGATTCTATAATTCGCATTTTCAGTATATCGTGTGCAATATGGCTACTGATTTTACATCCATTTTCAACATTGTTGAGGTATATTTTTGTTGTTCTAGTTAAAAAGTGACCCTCAAAGGTACAACAATTAGGTCCAAATAATTTCCCAGGACTAAAGGTACAAAGAAGTTGAGGGTACAACCGAATTGACAAAGATTTGTACCTTAAAGTATCTCAATTTTGAACTTTTTTATTTTGAACTCAGTCCTTAAAGGACAAATCCACCCTGAATGACTTGCATATTAATCTTTATAAATAACACGTGATCATCAATGGCATCCAAGATTTATTTTTTAAAATGAAACTCTTTTTAATTTTTTTTAGTTTAAACCTCTTTCATGGTTTATGAAACCAATGGTCAATGGTTTCTTCAGTCAGTGGTTTCCTACATTACCCACAATGCCATTGGAGTACCTGCTGATAGCTGTGTAGTGGGATTTAGCACTTGTTTCATTTCTGCCTAAAAAGAGTGATGCAGCGGCGCTTTAGTCCTATAGCCTGCCCAGCTCTTTCAGCACCTCATCTGTACACTCTGCTCAAACAGATCAGCTGCTAAAGTTCCAACTTTCACGCTAACACCGCCGTCAGGACAGGACACAACCACTACCCTCTCACAGGAACAACTAAAGTACAGCACCAACCACTAAACACATCAGAAACATTTCAGTATAAACATATTTAATGTGTTTCAGGGTTTCCTTTAAAACTCCTCACTTGTCTAAGCTTCTGCTGTCCAAAAATCACATTCCATAAATATTTCAGGTTGCAAAATTAGACAGAAAGCCACCTTTCATAATTCATTTTTTTTAAAGTATTTATTCTAAATGGTTCTCTGACACATCGCTCATTTGGTATGCTAGTCAGAGTCTGTGCAGGAATGTTTGAAATCTCAGAAATAGATAAGAGAAAAATTAATTAAATTCCTTTCTGAGATGTGAACAGGAGCTTTGGTTTGCCAGATTGGAATTATGTATTATCAATTTCCAACCTGAGCATAAATAATATATACACTATATTATATTAACCAATACATTGCCTTATCCTAGATTAATAATTTAAAGAAGGGATAAAACACCAAATCTGGCAACCTTAATGTTAATGTCTTTTATTAAGGGTTCATATCAGTGATCATGAAGATCAGCACTGGTTTGCCAGATTGGATGTTTTTTGTCATCTTTTTTCAGCCTAGTCACAGACTGAGATAAATTATAATCTATCAGCCCAAGCCCATTTCCCATCTCGGTTTGATAATTGTTGGAGCACAACCAATAGACACTAAACTTGGCAACCCTGGAGCATTAGGATAACTGTGATTGAGCCCTCTGGTGGCTAAATTATGGCTCTTCCTAAATAAACACACGCTGAGCGAGTGGACTCAATCAGTACAATCAGTACAGCACAGTAAATACAGCACAACAGTTGTAACAACTACAGGCATGTTGTGTGGAACATCCAGTAAACAGCAACACACTTCTGCAGTAGTGTGTGACTGGTAAAGTCTGATCACCGCAACTATCATAGAACAAACATAAATAAATGTAAATTATGTTCATGTTGCTGTGTGTTTTGCCCCATCAGGTCAACAAGGAGATCGTGTCTGGGCTGAAATACGTGCATCTGACCTACAGGAAAGGAATTCGAGGTAAGGGCATGAACATGGATTCCTGCAACAAGAAGATGTCGATGTACTGAAAAGTCTAAAACCGTACAAGTATAACATGTATTACTCAAATGCTATTACGCTTAGACTTTAAATCTGCTAAGGCACATTTGGTATCCATGCTGTAAGCACATATTGTAATAATAATAATAATTATTATTATTATTATACTGTTCAGTTTGTATTTATTGTACATACTGTATTCACATCTGGTAAATATTCATACTTCATATCATATCATATCATATCATTCATGCTTGCATTCTTCATTAAAATGACAAAAATGTCATTAAACAGCGGAAAAAGGCACAAAAACATGCCTACGCTGTTATCCAAATTACAAATGCCTCCAACCCTCCATGCTCCGCCCCTTTCCTTCATTCTAGTCAGCTGAAGTCATAACAGGTGTAATATATTCGCATTTTTGGCTCTAACATTTTGTGATGCAATAACTCTTGCGTAATAACACACTAACTCAGATTTTTCCACCAAGGTTTTCAGTTCTGTTTCTTAAAAAATGTGGGGAAAAACTCTATTTTTAACTCTATTCTATATATTTCATTAAAAGGTTATCAATAAATCTTAAAAAAAGGTTTTACAAAGTTTACACAGACTCCCATATATGGACTCAAAGACACACCCACATTCCCTTTACAAGACATACCCACCCAAAGGTGCTCTAATTTGCATATATGACCTGAAAGACACACCCAAACATTTCTATCCCAAAGCACACGCACACAGAGGTGCTCTAATGACCATATATGGATTTGAGGACACGCCCACAGTCCCACCCCAAGTCACGCCTACTCAGAGATGCTCTAAATTTCATATTAGGACTCAAAATACACCCATATTCCTATCCCAAAGCGCACGCACACACACACACACACACCCAGAGGTGAACAGAGGTGCACTAATTTCCATAAATAGATTCCAAGCAACACGCACTCCACTCATAGACACTCTAAAGTCCATATATGTATCCAAAGACACGCCCACATTTCTATACAGGACCTTACTGGCACTGAGCATCCGCTTTAATTATTCTTTTGTCACAGTGGATAAAGCCGTGTACATGGTGGGCAGCTACGGGCCGCGGGTGGAGGAGCACGAGTTCATCACTCCGGTGGAGGAGGCTCCTAAAGGCATGATCGTCCGAGGGAGCTACCACATCAAGTCCTACTTCACGGACGACGACAAGACGGACCACCTGTCCTGGGAGTGGAACCTGCAGATCAAGAAGGATTGGGACAGCGCCGAGTAAACGGGCTGCGTCCCAAACCGCACCTGCGCCAGGTGCACAGGGCCTAGCGCATGTAGGAAAGGCGCACGGAGAATGGGGTTTGAATCAGGGTTGGGTTCAAAAATGGCCGAGAGTCAAATCGATGCAAACATACAGTACTTCAAAGGGATGTTAATGAAATACAACACAACACAAAGCAAGACATTAGCGGAGACTCATTTGCTAAAGAACACGCCGTATAAACGAAAGAGATAAATTCCTTGTGCCCGTACGTACGCTCAGGTTAGTCCGTGTCTCTCTGAACTGTAAAATGTGTGTAATTATGATGTCTGTAATTCTTGCGATGCATTTAAAAAAAGTTCCTGCCGGAGCTCGAGAGCAGAACCGTGCATGCCTCAGTGTGAAGCGATCGTGCAAGTGGCTAGAATTCTGTCCTGACGCTGTAATCAGACGTTCGTGAAAACCTGCTGGGTCCAGACTTGCGTTCCAACACTGGGTTTAACACGCCCTTGTCGACTTCCCCTAGTGTCTAGGGAGGAGTGGAATTTTAAATACAGAATGCACTTGACCTTGAAGCACAATGTAACCGAACTATGACCTATGTACTGCTAAATCGACTCGCTAGCTAGCTAACGGAGTAAATGTACGTCAGGTGTCAGGTATGGATGCAATATCACGCGACATAAAACACAGTTTGAAGGGAAATCTGATATATGGCCATACATGAACATACACTCTGAGGGAAAAAAAGTTACATTAAAAAAAAGTGACCCGACGACTAAAGGTTTATGTTTTAGAAATTCAAAGAATTTCTTTAGAAATCAAGAACCATCCATCATTCAAAGAACCCTTCATCATAAAGTACAGGACATATTACATACTAGTTATGTAGAAGTGATAGTGATGTGTCATTTGCAGACGAGTCGACTCAAAGAATCGACTCTTTTAGCTGAAGGCTGAGAGCCGACTCAAACGCGTGAGCCATTTTTTTTCTTCTTTTTTTTTTCTAGGCAAGACATTACTTAGACATCACAGTGTGATTTAATTTCTTTGTAACATCCGAGTCGTTTGTTAGCGCGAATTCATCTTCGGGAATGCGGTGGATTTGTTAATTAAATCAGATATAACTTCCGTGTCGTCTAAACACCATGTGAGTGTCTTCTTACATTTCCTGCGTCATCATTATATTAAAAAAAAAGTTCTAATGGTCAGAATATTTTGGGAGCTGAAGGAGTCGACTCTTTTTAGTGAGCTGAGTCAAATGATCTGACTCGCCGACAAGAGCCGAATTTCCATCACTAACACTTGAATCCCTTGAAGGGAAAAACTCTATTAACGTTATTACGTATTTATATGTAGAACCTAGGAACATATACATAGAACCTTTTTTTTTTTCCAAAATACATACTGTACATACAGTAAATAAATGTCGCTAACGTAAATGTAGATACAATTCATGTATACTGTATATATGAATAATATAAGGATGATATATGGATTAATACCGTTTATACATATGACTCGTCTCCTTTTTGATTAATATTATCAGACATACGCTCGCTGTAAAACAGCACTTGTGTCCAGGAAGTCGATTTTACATTTTCTTTTAGCTGACCTGATGGTTTTTTTGTTTTGTTTTGTTTTGTTTTGTTTTTGTTTTCCCTCACATATTTAACACTAGATTTATACTCAGGGCATGTACTTAAATCAGTGAATGTCTGAAGAATTTAGAAAATGACTACACCCAAATTAACACGATTATAATTCTAGTTTTCATTTTAATTCAAAATTCAACCCGTGCATAAACACCGTATGTGGTCATACATTTTATTGTAAATAAATAATCCCATATTTGAACATATTTAACATATTTTCAACACATATACAGTCGAGTGCAAAAATGTGCATGTTCTGAAGACAAATAATGCTCAGACAGCGTATGTTAAGATATTAATAGTGAAAAATAATATAAAATAAAATGAAATTAATTCCTCTGTTGTCATCACCATCTTACATACATGTTCCTCCTTTTTTCACCCAGAGACCATGGGTGGGGTGGGGGGTACAAACTTTTGCACTCGACTGTATGTGGCATATAATGGAACTCCATATATGGCCATATATCAGGTTTCCATGAGAGACATCAGATATTATATTTTTTGAAATATTATGTACTCTATCGCTCCTGTTTATATTTATAACCAGCTTCATCCTGCGTTTTTTTACATGCCATCACGTCACAGTGCATTCTGGGTAAATTCTGCTCCTGAACCTGACACCGACGTCCCCTCGACTTTCAGGAGTTGAGAGTTCATCGGACAAAGTATTAAATGGCGAGGAAGTCTCCAAGGGCACTTTAGAAACAATATTGGAACGCAGCCCAGTGCTGATTTTAGATGAAGTAAAGTGTGCTAAAAAATTTCACTTGTGCCAGGGAATTAAATCCACACAAAATCATTCCTTACAGTCCAAAGCTTTTGTCTGCCTTCTTTGCTCTTGCAGCGTCGAGGAGCTTCTTATAACTCTTCACCTTGATGATATTGTAAAAAAAAAAAACAAACAAAAAAAACACACAAAACCCATTTTTCATTAAAGTGATCATGCACCTCTGTGTGGCTTCTTCATGTCATCAATCATTAAATCCACTATGAATAGAAACGGTCACATGTGCCAAGCTGTGAAATAATCCATGCTAAATCAATTTACAACAGTTTCAAAAGAGAAATGTTAAAGAATATATATAACGTCTAATGATATGAATCAGTCTTTTTTTTGTAAATGTGTCCACAGTCAAAAAGTAAATATCTCTTCAATTTAAAAAAAAAAAAAAAAACAGATTATCCCCCACATGCTTTTCTAAAATGGCTGTAATTACGTCACTATTTTCATAACTAGATGTAATCCTGAATATCTGAAAACTGCATGCTCATTTTTTTATGCAACTTTAACACCTTAAAAGTTTTTTTTTTTTTTCATTCTCATCTGTAGAAATATTGAAAGCAGGGATTAAGTGATGGTATGAGTCTGGTCTTTGGCTTGTGATTTCATGGCTAAAAGATCACCGTTCAAGATTTACTGTACATCTTTTCATGCATCTTGCGTTTTTACAATAAAGTCAACCAATAAAGCTTGGCTTCATCCGTGCATCTTGTATTTTTAACCGCAGTGTGGACAGGTCACATTTTGACAGCCATGTGTTTGTTATAAATATATCATAATTTATCTAAGAATTATTGCACAAAGTTCTTCTTCTTCTTCTTAATAATAATAATAATCTTTTTAGCAGAAATCTGTTATCTTTTAAAAACAAATTAGGTATAAAATTACATCTATAATAATAATAATAATAATAATAATAATAATAATAATAAAATTATTATTATTATTATTATTATTATAGCACATAGATCTATATCTATATCTATATAATACTAATATTACTAATTATTATTATTAATTTTATAGCATTTAGAGCTATAGCTATATAATTATTATTATTATTATTATTATTATTATTATTATTATTATTATTATTTACACTTAATCTGTAAGTGTTCACAGAAATCTTTAATCTATTAGGCAAGAGGCCGCATTCCAAATAACTCAACCGCAGTCCTGTCTCTCTGTGTGATTGGTCATTTTGAAAACTGACGGATTTTTTATCCAATCGGATCAGGAGTGACCATGTGGTCACGCCCACTTTGCAGACGTAAGAAGAGAACTCCAGGTTTGTGGGTTTGTGTGTAAAGAAAATGGCGGCTGTGCTGAGGCGGGGAGCTAGCTACATCAGCTTCGGTACTGGTTGTTTTTTGCAGCGTAGGATTAAACTTGTGTGTTTTTTTAAGTGTCTTTTGATTGCAAAGTCTGTTTACTAACATTTAATGTGGATTTTAAAACTCCAGAGAAAAAGAAATGGTTCGTAGTGTTTGCAGGAGAATTGGGACAAAGGTCTCGAGACTGTTAGCAAAAAAGCTAATGTGCTACAGTTGTAAAAGGTTTTAAACTGGCACAAAATTTAATGAAATTAAGTACTAAACTTCTTAATTTTTTGAGATACACCTGCTAACAGTGCATGGAATTTGTATTTACTTCCCCAAAGTCACTGCAGCGACAGTGGCTCAGTCCCAAATGCCCTTCACTACATAGGGCACTACATAGGGCACTACATAGGGCACTACATAGGGCACTACATAGGGTGTAGGGGTTATTAGTTCATGCCCAGTGGAGCTCACACTTGCTGAAATAAAGTGATGTCTGTTTCAAAGCCATGCCAAAAACACTAAGTCTGTGTTCGTCATATTCACGTTATTCCCTTTCTGCTGAACTTCTCAGGATCTTCTCAGCTCTTATCTGGAGGCTGTAAACATGGCAGAACCTCCGCTTTGTCCTTCTTCAGCTCCAGCAATAGAAATTCATCATCTTCATCCAAAATTAAAGTGGACCTGGACAGCAGCACTGGTACGAATGATTGCCCAGGGTTATAGTAATAATAAAATAATAAACGATAATCTTAATATAGATCGCACTTTTCATACATTTAAAATGGAGCGCTGTGTACTTCAATGTGTGAATTAAAAAAACAAACAAACAAACAAATAAACAAAAGGCAGTTAGGGGTAAAATAATCAAATAATAATAGCAGTGACAGAAAGAAAAAAATAAGTCTATAAAAAGTGTCCTAAGACTGAATAAAAGTGCGATTATTGAAATAATATAAAACTAATGTAGTGTGAAGTAAAATAAATAAATAAAAATAAATAGTCAGTAATAATAGCGGTGATAGAAGAAAATAGTAACGATACAAAATAAAAGTACAGTAATTAAAATAATGTAAAGGAATGGCAAATTATATTTATTAGCTAAAATAAAAAATAAATAAATAAATTCTTTGTTTCTAACAAATTTTAGGAATGTTATACAATCAGACTCATTTATCAGTGTTCTAGTAAAGTTGTGTGTAAATGTTTGCGTAAACCGAACTAAAATTTTCTGCCAGATTTAAAGAAGTTTCTGAGACGCTGATTTTTTTCGTACTCGCGTGCGTGCGCTGATCACCCGTAAAGTTCAAAGCGTGTTCCCGACACAGCTCATTTGCATGTGGCGACGCCCACAAAACTCCATAAAAGGTAAAGTCCACAGACAGCTTGGAGCACGAAACGAGTGATCAGGGTAAAGGCTGAAAGGCAGAGAGTAGAAGTTATTTTAACTAATTTCTCTGCCAATAAAAATATTGAATAATAATAATAATAAGCGAGCGCTAAATCGTCCATCAGCTGAGGCGTTTGTTTGCGGTTTACGTCTCTGCGCAGACAGAGCGGCCCGTCCTCCGTTTATACGCCGCCGTTTCTTTTATCAGAACTGAATTACCTGAACGATGCGTTTTATTTCTCCTAATTTATGGGTTTGAGTCGGCTCGCTTTCTTTTATTATTTTTTTTAATATCCTTTATTCAATGTTAATAAAATAAAGCGACTGGTTTTGATTAAATGTTGTGGATGGAGCTCTGAGTCCCCGAGCGAGTGGAAGGATGTGTTTCTGATCGAGACTCGAAAGCGTAAGTGTAAAGATATAAAGGTGAGTAGTCCGTGCAAGTTATTTGATCTGAAGTCGATCAAGTCGAGGCGTGCATTAGTTCGTTTTCTTATGCGTATGATTTACACACACACTCAGGAGGAGATACGAACGTCTTTCGGAATTTACAGGATTTCCTACGAATGATTTACGAACAAATCCGTTCATATTCATTGATAAATGAAGCTCAGTAAATGTAGAAACGACAAACGTGACATTTTGCATGTCAGGATTTTCGCTTTTCTTCCTCTTCTCGCTCATATTTGAATGTTTTTGCGCAGGGATCGCAGTGGTGAAGTTTCAGAACCCGCCGGTGAACAGCATGAGTCTGGACTTTCTGACCGAACTCCTGATCGGTTTAGAGAAACTCGAGCTGGACAAGAGCTGCAGAGGAGTGATTCTCACCTCGGTACATCGCTACACACAGATGATGATGGAAAAAAAAATAGAAAGAGAATTATTTTTTCAAAAATTTAATTAAGAATGGTCGAGATTTCCACCTGATAACAAAAAAAAAAGATTCAAATTGGATAATAAAAATGTGCAGATGTTTTTCTTAAGAACTAATGAAATAAATAAACTAATTACTAAATTATTAATACATATTAATGATATTGATATAAATATTTTTAAAGCTTTTATAATTCACTTATAATAACGAATATTTTTTCTCATTTATTTTCTGTCAACAATCTTCACTGATATTGTTTATTTAATCAGAAGGCTTATGAGGAGTTTCCTCGCAATAATAGTCGTGTAATAGTTTTTTTTATTTTTTATTTATTTCATTATTGTTATGGATTTTGAGTTATATCAGATAAATCACTCTTTTTCTTTAGCTTTATTTACAAAAAAACACACACAGAGAAAAGGGGGAAAACGACGTACTGTTGTAAGATTTGCATAAACATTAATCCAGCTCGTCTCTTTCCAGGCTCAGCCGAAGATTTTCTCCGCAGGCCTGGACATCTTGGAAATGTACGGGAAGAGTCCGGAGCACTACGCCGAGTTCTGGAAATCCGTGCAGAACATCTGGCTCAAAATATACGGCTACAGGAAGATGACCATCGCCGCCATCAACGTGAGCCTCCTTTAACCTTCACCAAACTCCGACGAAGCTCGCTGCTTGTTTTTTTTATTAATCTGTTTTATTTTATTTTATTTTTAGGGTTCCAGTCCTGCAGGCGGGTGTTTGATGTCCTTGTCATGTGACTACAGGATCATGGCGGACAATCCTCGCTACAGGATCGGCCTCAACGAGACGCAGCTCGGCATCGTCGCTCCCTTCTGGTATATATATATATATATATATATATATATATATATATATACACACATACACACACACACACGTTTTGGTTCATATTTATAAGTACAAAGCTAAAAAGAAAAAACATTGTGCGTGTAAATTTGAAGTAGATACACGTACTGAAAGTGTATTAAACAAAATGTCTGAATGCTTATTTCCTTTCCCTGTACAATATATACATTGTGATTAAATGCAGCAGCGTATAAGATTAAATCCTGTACCACATCTGCATCAGATCTAAACCTGCATCAGATCTAAACCTGCATCAGATCCGTACCTGCATCAGATCTAAACCTGCATCAGATCTGTACCTGCATCAGATCTAAACCTGCATCAGATCTAAACCTGGATCAGATCTAAACCTGCAGAAATCATTCCTAGTAGTAAAATTACAAGGCTTGAATGTAAAATTCCAATTTACATAAAAGTTATTACAGTTTAAAATTTAAAAATTGAATGTTTATAGAAATAAATCTCTTTAAATTATTATTATAATCTAATTATAAAATCTAACAAATATTATAATAGGAAATGTATTATAAGAGAATAAACATTTGCATGTTCTTAAGTATTTTAAATTGCAATTTTATCTGTTTTTCTCTGTTTCTCTCTTTCTGTGTTTCTCTCTCTCTCTCTCTCTCTCTCTCTCTCTCTCTTTCTGTGTTTCTCTCTCCCAGTTTTGTGTGCTGTTGTAGTGTTTAAACAAGCCGAGGTGAAATCTGTGTGTGTGTGTGTGTGTGCGTGTGTGCGCGCGCGCTCATGTGTGTGTATCAGGTTTAAGGAGACGATGGTGAACACAGTGGGCCACAGAACAGCAGAGCTTTCTCTCCAGTTCGGTCTGATGTACAGTCCTTCTGATGCGCTGAAGATCGGCCTGGTGGACCAGCTGGTTCCTGAGGAGGACGTTCTCAGCACGGCCACTGAGACCATGACCAAGTGGATGGCCATCCCAGGTCACGACCTTCCTTCATTCTGACCTTCACCGAGGACAGAGCTCCTCTCTTTACGTCCCACAATTCATACACATTTTTACTGAAATACAGCTTTAAAATGAAATCAGTCGATTTAGAAGAATCTTTTAGGCAACTCCAGAATTATTGGCACCCTTCATAAAAATAAGCAGAACAATATATAAAATATGCACAATAACTTTTTTTTTTTACTTGTTTAACACTGAAAAGGGGCAAAATTATTATTATTATTATTATTTACTTATTTAACACTGAAAAGGAGGCAAAAGCAAAGAAACCTTTTGTTCATTGCCATGAAAGGTGGCAGTAAATGTTGAGAATACTGTAAGAGGTCTTGCAGAGACTTCTTTGTTTTATTTAAGTCATTATTTTATTTAAACTCAACTGCATTTGAACAAACCAGAAACTAAAGATGCAGAAAATTTATAATGAACAACCAGATTTAGAAAAAATCATAAATGCTTTTAATATCAAATGTCTGATGCTATCAAATTTATGATGCTGCGTAATTAAGCCCTGATGCGTTCGATCTGCAGATCACGCCCGTGAGATCACCAAGTCCTTGTTGAGGAAGCCGACGGTGGACCGCCTGCTGGCCAGCCGAGACACCGACAGTAAAAACTTTGTGAACTTCATCAGCAGAGACTCGATCCAGAAGTCTCTGGGTCTGTACCTGACCATGCTGAAGCAGAGGAAGGAGTGAGCGTGGGACTGACCCTCTTTATCTCTGCAGCGTTAGGTTTGGATTAGTTCAGGTTCAAGTTCAGGTTCTCCTGAGGTTCTCTTCTTACAGTTGTTTGTAAATTAAAAACTTACAGCAGTGTGACATTAGAGTGTGTGTGTGTGTGTGTGTGTGTGTGTGTGCGCGTGCAGTGCTAATAACATCACACTCCCTGTGCTGGAGAACTTGACTGATTTATTAATCTTTGATCAATTGATCCATTTTTTTGATGCAGCAACTTAAAAAAACTGTTGGCACTTTAGAGAAACTAATTAACTTTCCTCTAAAAAAAAACAAAACAAACAAACAAAAAAAACATCATCATAAGGACATAAGTGTCATTTTTTTAATAGTTTACATAATAAATTCATTAAACAATAGTGATATTAATATTTGAAATAGTAATTTTATTTAAAATAGCAATAGCGATTACAATAGCAAAAAAAGGAGCTTTATGAGGTTTTATTTTAATGAATAACCAGCAGCAGTTATCCGGCTGAGTTTAGATCAGGCTTCGGGTTTGTGTGTGTTTCCCGGGAGAGTGAGTGAGACAGAGAGGGAGAGGGAGAGGGAGTGAGTGAGAGAGAGAGACAGAGAGGGAGAGGGAGGGAGGGAGGGAGAGAGAGAGAGGGAGAGAGAGGGAGAGGGAGTGAGTGAGAGAGAGAGACGGAGAGGGAGTGAGCGAGAGAGACAGAGAGGGAGAGAGAGGGAGAGGGAGTGAGCGAGAGAGACAGAGAGGGAGAGAGAGGGAAAGGGAGGGAGGGAGTGAGTGAGAGAGAGGGAGCGAGGGAGCGTGTCGATGTCGGAGCAGCTTGTTTGAGCTCGTCTGGACCTCAGCTGACTCTGACTTTTCAAGCACAACACTTCTCAGAGTCTCTCTCTCACACACACACACACACACACACACACACACACACACACACACTGTTTGTAGGTTGCGGAAGCAATTAAAAGTGTCAGTGCTGCGATAATCAGCTGCAGGGTTTAAGTTTCAGCACTAAAACCTGACAGTGTGAGGGCAAGTCACATGGATTTGGTGAAACCGTGAGGGTGGAGAACTTGGGTTTAGTCTCAGGTCGAGGTATTATACATGGTGATATGGATGGATGGATGTGATGCTGTGATTCGTAATCTTTTTATAATACGCATGTCCTGATTGTTCCAAATTGATTGTTTTTAACTTTTTCCTGTTAATTATTTTTTTGGAAAAATAATAGTTTTTTTTCTCCATTTGATGCAAATATGACATTGAAATCCCAAATGTTCAGCGCTTATACCTGTTGTTGGAAAGTTCATTTACAGTCCTGGAATTTCCTTTTCAAGCATCTGTATAAATCCTGATTTGATTTCACGCCTTTATCATAACAATGCACGAAGCATTTCAGTGAAATGAAGCTACAGTGACTTGTCAATTATTTTTAATTCATTTTTTACATTTTATCCATCGCCGCTACGTAAGGTTGCTGATCTAAATGGCCCTCGCTGTATCAGAGACAGTAAACTAGTTTTGTTTGGAATGCGATTTTGTTCTTAATAACATTTAAAAAATACAACTAAAAAAGTCCGAAAGCGTTGAAGGAATATCAACAAATCCACTGAATATTTAGGACATTTTTTAAATGGCTGATGTTTCTAGCATGAGCACTAATTCCACGTTAACTCTTAAGAGGTTTGATTCGAGCTCCGTGCACAAGCTGACTAAATGTTTATATCTTAAATCTTTAAATCTTTGATTGGAAGATCAGAGCTGAGAAGCGAATACATCCTGAAGTGTCACGTCCACGTATCTGTTCACTATTTGTCCACGTTCGTTTTATTCTCTACACCCTGATGACGTTATCATTGGCGTGTACTTCACACCACTGGGAATCACTCTTTCATTACTTCTTTCTGCATTTAGTAAGGAACAAAGGCATGACGAGGTGTGCTGTTATAGGAAACTAATCAACAACAGGCCTCGCTGTTTCATTCGGATCTGCTCAGTGTTACAATGAATAGAAAAATGAGCACTAAATGAATGTTAGGAATATTTATGTCATGTTTACGTGATGTATTCTGAATGTTATGGGAACAACGTTCATATGAATCATCAGCTGTAAGCTCGAGCTTGGTGATGTGTAGGATAATATTGCCGCCATTTTAGATAGAGAGCTGCTGTTGTTTTTTTGTTTGTTTTTTTTATCCGGTTAGGCCTCCTTTCTGGGTCTCACTTGTGACATCACAACAAATTCACAATGAATTTACATCATAAAGAGTTGAACCAAAAAACCTACTCTGGCGATAAACCGCTACAGAACACAGCGAGGTTTCGCAGCGATCAACGAGCACGAGATAGAAAGAGAAGAAAGAAGACGGAAGCAAAGAAGGACAGATTTCAGCGAAGAAAGAAAATTTATCCTGCTTGGAAAAAAGGTCAAGTCACCTTTCTGAAAAGGGCTGTGTCTATAAAAAATAATTATTCTTAATTTACTATTTTTTTTGTAATGCCAGTCTGCTGCCTTTTCCTAAAATAATAATAATAATAATAATAATAATGTTAGCGGTATGTTGGCTATTGGCTGTTTTCAGGAAATTCATTAATGTCTTGAAGGTTCAAAAATTATTAAAATAATCTTAGTCGGTTACAGAAAGTTAATGGATGTTATTCTTGTTAGCTCCGTTACTACTAGCGTATCTCGAAATAACCTCAGGCGTTTCCCAACTCAGATAAATTTTAAAAGGAGCGTATTTTTGCTAATAAAATCTTTTCTGTTAGTCGATGTTATTCACGATGGAGCACTCGGTAATGTTATCCTAGCTGCACTCTGTGGAGATAAACAGCACATAGTGACATTTATTGCTAGATTTGTTGTTTAAAAATATGACGTGTCATCATATGCAATGGAAGTAAAAATTTTACGGACTTTAAAGCCAACTTTTTGCTTTAACTGTTACAGTGGTGGTTCAAGCTAAGCCTCTGGGTTACTGATCAGAAGGTTGGGGTTCAAGCCTCAGCACCAACAAGCTGCCGCTGTTGGGCCCTTGAGCAAGGCCCTTAACCCTCTCTGCTCCAGGGTGCTGTGTCATGGCTGTGTCATGGCTGACCCTGCGCTCTGACCCCAACTTCCTAACAAGCCGGGACATGCGAAGAAAAGCAGAGACATGAATATCTAATATAAACTTCTACTTTATCAGGATAAGTAGACGGGATCTTTAACTTCTCCTGTACATGACTGTCAGTTTTGATTAAAAAAAACGTTTGAGGGACATGACAACCAGCTGGTTGTTATCATACTTGGAAGTGTTCATGTTTTTCATGCTCATGTTTTGTGCTGATGTTTCAAGCGTGTCACCTTGAATTCCTTCAGGTACAAATTCAAGGTCCTGATGAAAACAGCCGAGACATGACGGCAGAGATCTCGTTTTTCTCCACTGACACCAGCTCATGTAAGATCAGTGCTCGAGATTTAATACACACACACACACACACACTGACAGGGCTTTAACCCATAATGAAGCTTCAGCGTCTGTGAAACTGATCATTTTTCACAGGATATAATATTGTAATATTTGTTATGTACTTTTCTCTGACGTATTGCCTTTGATTCAGTTAATTTATTCCATTTCTTTCAGTTACTTACTTCACTGTTTATTCACCTTGCTTCTTTGCACTACATAAATTAAAATGCGTTTTGTTTGCACTACTGTACCTACATACATGCATATATGTGTGTGCATATATATATATATATATATATATATATATATTTGTATATCCTGTTCACACTCCTATTATATTCTTAACATGTCTTCACCACTGTACACTGATTGTACATACATATATAGATCACATTTATCCTTATTTATAATACCCACTGCTCCTCCTGTACATAAGTCATCCATTCCCCTGTACATATCACCCTCACAGCTGTATATCCTCATTTGTAATTTATTGTAAATATGCCACTTATGCACTTCTGGTTAGATGCTAACTGCATTTCATTGGCTTAGTACATGTACTTTTGAACAATGACAATAAAGTTGAATCTAATCTAATCTAATCTAACTTTGTGTCCTTCTTGTCATGCTTCTTCTCTGCCTCGGCGTCTCTGCCTGCGTCAGAACAGGAATCTCGTCTTTCTCATTTGAGACGCTCCATCATCCTCACCTCTGGCTCCTCCACAGCCTGAAGAAAGTGACACTGCCCCCGAGTCATTCAGTTATTATTTATAGAAACACAGTGAACTCGTGTCTTGGGGGTTTAAGGTGCTTGATGTCCCACACGTATTTCTGATTTATGAAGCCCAAAAGAATTCTGTGCAATAACAATATACAGTATATTATATCTGACCCCAAAAAGACTCCCCAGAAGTAAACTAGCTATTTTAAATCCAGAAGTTTTAGTGCTGTTGTTATTCATTCAGTTTAATCTAGAAGCTCCATGATGAACCTGTGTGTCGTTCTGTCCCAGACTCGCTCTCAGGGAAAGCCTCGTAAACGAGGCGGTTTCTGCCTCGCTCTGATTGAGGAAGAGCGAGACGAGGCAGAGACAGCCTGCCTCAACACACACACACACACACACACACACACACACAAACACACACACACACACACAAACATACACACACTGCACTGCACCCTAAAATACTTATTTTATTCTATTTATACTGATTCTACTCATATACACATCCCACTGAATGTACATTAAATAATGCTTTAAAAATGGGACAAACCAGACATTTAAGAAATAAGAATTTTATACACATATTTCAAAAAATACCCAAATAATAAGCAAGTAAACAGTGTATTGAACCCTGAATTACTTATTCTATTTTATTTTATTTTTACATTTTTACTCATATATGTATCCCATTGAAAGTACATTAATAAAATGTAACTGTATTATGAATTTTTTTTATTTTTTATTTAAGTAAAAGAAAATTAAAATAAGAATTTTAGGCTGCAATACATTGTTTACCTGCTTATTATTTGTAGAATTATTAAAAATAAAAGTTGTATTGTGTAAAATATTAGCAGTTGTATTAGTGTACTTTTAACAGGATGTCTATCAGTAACAGAAAAATAATTATTTTAAAGTGTAGTGTCTGATCTTACATAATGCTTTAAGAATGAGAGAAACAATGTTTATGATTTTTATACAAATATATTCATTTTTAACAATAATAAGCAGGTAAACAATGTTCTGCACCCTAAATTATTATTTATTATTTATAATTTTACTTTTCTTTTACTTAAATACGTATCCAGTTGAAAGTACATTAATACAATTAATCGTATTATGAATATTTCTTTTTATAATGCGTTTAAATATGCAAATGAGCCTCATGCATATTAAATTAATTGTATTAGTGTACTTTCAACAGAATAAATAGGGAAAAAAACAGTAAAATATAAATTAATAAATAATACAATTAAAATAATGCTTACTGAGAGAATTTTTTTATAATTTCGTTTAAATTTATAACAAAATAAACATTTATCCTAATAGTAAAAAGATCTATGTGTTGTCCTAAACAGCATGTAAATCTTATTCGCTTTGGCTCAATCCCAAATTCCGCCATTTTTTATATATAGTGCACTAAGTAGCACATAGAGATAGTGTTTATGTGTTTATGTAGTGCGCCTATGAAGGGAGCAGGCCGCCATTTTGGACGCAGCCATACAGAGTGTAATGAATGCATGTGAAGCTCCGCCCCCCGGAAGAGGCCGCGCTGTTGCTAGCGTTTGTCGACGCGCTAGCCTCGGAAGCTAACCTGCTAAGCTGCTAACCGAGCAAACCCGAAGTCGCTAACCGAATGTCTCATCTCCGCCCTGGGTGCAAATCTTCTCTCTGTCGCTGCCATGATTCCGCCGCTGTGAACATTCTCCGCGGACGCCGAGTAGAGAATTCGTCAAGACTTCCGCTTTTCCGACCGCCAAATAAGGCATGTTTAAAATCAACAACATCATCAACAACAACAACAACAACATCAACAACAACAACAAAATCTTATTCTTTTTGTCTAGCTAGCCTGTTAGCGTGTTAGCCTTGCTAGCTAGCTTGGCTAGTTGGGTTGTCGCTGTCTAAACAGACAACATGTCGTTGTCATGACATACATTTTATACATAATGAATGTTTAATGTTTATTATCCGTGTTTTAATTTTTACGTAAAAGTTTTAGTCTTTACTTTCACGTGAAACATAAACACAGCGGCTAAACTGGGAGCTAGCTAGGTGTCTTTAGCTAGCCTAAATGTCTTTAATTGACATTGTTTGCTAAGATTAGCTCTTTTGTGTTGTCAGTTCTTGGATATTTAAATTTTCCTTCCAAGCTACTTTTATTAATAATAAGCAGCTTAGCTCTGATGCTGGATCTTCATCTGTAAGGCTGATCAGTAGGTGGCTAAGGCAGCTGTCCTGCCTGTTGTTATTGGGGTGATTGGAAGGTTATAACACGGTAATAACACAGGCGTTATAACGCTTTTGTGGCGTTATGATCAGTAAAGTCATAGTTTGGGTTTGTGATGGGAATCATTGAGACCTTTTCTTGATAAATGACTGAAGATGCTCACTCCAGTTGCGTGCATTTGTTGTGAAATAAAGTGTATTTGAAATAAAATATTTCCACCAAGCTTTAATTTTATAAAATAATCCAAAAAATAATATCCAATACGATGGAAAAAGATTTCAATACAATGCCGAGCTCTCGAGGTAACTACAGTTTGACATTTATGAAAAATATTACGGGTGCGTGTTTATAAATATTATGGTGTTAATCGAACATTTAAAAAGCACAAGTCGGCGGTAAAAAAATTAAAAAATTTAAAGTACCAAAGTGTCTTTACACGGCGTTGCGTATATTAGGAGTGTAACGAACGTACAACTGGTGTGTAAAAAACAAGTCATATTTCTAAACTGTAAATAATTGAATCAGAATTGTTTGTATAATTTATTTAACAGGCTTCAGCTAGCGAGACGATTTCTTCGTAATTCACGTCCTTCTCTACGTCGTCGTCGTCGTTCGCGACTGAAGTCAGGACTACTTCAGATTCTGGATAAAGCTGGTCGCATGTCGATCAGGGGATAATAAATCATATCGTATCGTATCTTATCATTGTGTTATGAATCGATCTATCTTATACCACAATGCGGCCGAATGCTCGACTCTGATTGGTCGGAAGATGTGCGTTATTTTCACGCCCTTTATGCCGCTTTATCGCGGCTGTAACGTAAGTGAGAACAGGAACTAACGTGTCTCTCATGGGATCATATAAAGCGTTAAAATGTGCGACATGGCGTTCGTTTTTAACTTAAACGTCGTAATTGTTGGCAGATCGCTGTGGTATAAGCGGAATAAAACACTCCCGCGCGTTATTTCCGCGTAACGGTGCGATCTGTCGCGTGTTATTCGTCACGTGTCGTGTGGAAGCTCAAGACTTGCACTCCTAGTAAATATAGAACAAAAAAACAAAACAAACAAATCCTCTAATGGAAAGGGATTTTCGAGAAAGTCGCGTACGTCGTCAGCGCAGTTATCGGTGCATCAGATCAGCGTGCGTCCTGATAACAGCATGAAGGTGCGTACGCGTGTGAAACTGAAGGCACGTGGTTTGTTTTTAGGTGTGAATGACTGACGTGGTGCCGCCCACTGCGCTCAGCGAAATCAAACTCCGCCTCCTGTGCCAAGATGACATAGACAGTGTTAAAGTGCTGTGTGGTGATTGGTTCCCCATCGAGTAAGTATACGCTCGATTTATTTGTTTATTTATTTGTTTATTATCACAGAGTCTGTAAATGTGAACCACAAGTGATGTATTTGTGACCAGGCCACCAACATTGCTATTTTATTCCCTTTTTTTAATATATAAATCTCTTCTGCATCTCCTCAGGTATCCCGACTCGTGGTATCATGACATCACGTCGAACAAGAAGTTCTTTTCCCTGGCTGCTACCTTCAAGGGTGGCATCGTGGGGATGATCGTGGCGGAAATAAAAGGCAGAACAAAAGTGCACAAAGAGGTCAGAAAGCTTCAGTCCGTGTCTAAGCACGTTTTAGGTCCTCGCATTAAAGCGGCAGTTTGTAACAAAAGCATTGAGAAGCCCTCATTTTCTGGCCCGTGCTGCATTGAATACATCTACGCTGTGCAAGTTGTATTTTAAGCAATAGGTGCTGGGATAAACACGTCTGTTTCTGTCCAAGGATTTTTCTTTTTAGTTAATCAGTGTTTGAATCAGTGAATCTTTTCCAGCATGACTGAGAATCGCTCCTGTCTCGGTCAGTGAATCGTTATCTTAATCGGTCAGTCTTTCCGTCAAGATTGAAACACGGAGAGATTTGCTTCTCTGTTGTTTAGCAGATCATTGTTTAATTCTTTAGCTCAAGACCGAAGTTCATTCTTCCATTATTCAGCAGGTCAGTGTTTGAATCAGTGAATCGTTTTGGTCAAGACAATGATTCTCTCCAATCGGAACAGCGTTTGAATCAGTGAATGATTCGCTCGTCTCTCATTCAGGGAATCAGAATTTGAGTCAGTGAATCATTTGATCAAGAGCAAGAACCATTCCTCTGTCTTTCAACAGATCCAGTGTTTGAGTCAGTGAATCTTTCAGTCAAGACTAAGTGTCAGTCCTTTCTCGTTCAGTGAATCAGTGAATCGTTTGGTCAAGACAGAGATTTGCTCCTCTCTCATTAAATCAATCAGAGTTTGAATCAGTGAATCATTTGGTCAAGACTGAGATTTGCTCCTGTCTTGTTCAGAGAATCAGTGTTTGAATCAGTGAATCTTTCATCAAGACGTAGCTTCACACCACTCTCACTCAATATTTGAATCATTGAATCTCTTGGTCAAGGCTTAGATTCGCTCCTCTCTAATTCAGTGAATCGGTGTTGGAATCAGTGAATCGTTTGGTCAAGAGGTAGATACACACCTCTCTCATTCAGTCAGTCATTCATTGAATCAGTGAATCATTCAGTCTATACTGAGATTTACTCTTCTCCTGCCGAACAGATTAGTGTTTGAATCAGTGAATCATTTCGGTGAATCAAAACCGAGATTTGCTCCTCTCTCGTTCGGAGAATCAGTGTTAAAATCAGGGAATCGTCTGATCAAGAGAATCAACAGAATCTTTGGGTCAAAACTGAGATTCTCTCTTCTCTCATTCAGTGAATCAGTGTTTGAACCAGTGAATCATTTTGGTGAATCAGAACCGAGATTTGCTCCTTTCTCATTCAGTGAATCAATTGAGTCAGTGATTTCAACGATTCCGGTTGGAGCTCAGTCTGAAATGGAGATTTCCAGTGTTTCAGTGCATGCAGTAGTAGTCAGAAATGTGACAGATAATTCTTCTTGCACTACTACTTACCAAACTCCTGCATATTTAACAAAACTATGCAATGAATCATTTAAATATACAATCCCAAATGAGCCGAGAAGCCTAAAATTAGCCAACTAGCAGTATATATTTTACGTTAAGTGTTTGTCAGTCTGAGAACACGTTGAAACGTTACAGTTTCCACCTTAAAAATGTTCGAGACATTCGGCCAAATTGGCACAGTGTGTACAGGACGTAATACCTGTGCTTTGATGCAGTTTAAATGGAGCACTGAGGTGTCGAGAGTCTTTTAATAGCACCTGAGTAATTAGACTGCACGCTCCATGTGTCCTTCAGACGTGTCTTTCGTCACAGAGGGTTCAGTGAAGCTTGTATATGATGGTAGAAAGGTTTATGTAAAAATGTTGTGAGCGTTTCTCCCTGTTGTGATGTGGTGATGTGACTCTTTCTGATTGTTGCACTACCACTGTTTCCTGTCAGGATGGAGACATTCTGGCCTCCAGCTTTCCTGTTGACACTCAGGTCGCATACATTCTGAGCTTAGGAGTGGTGAAGGAGTTTCGAAAACATGGAATAGGTAAGAGGTGAAATAAACACACGCCTCACAAGGTAGCGCTGTTGCACTCCGAACACCGTCTCTGAAATTCAGTCGAGTAGATCAGACAACACCTTAAAAAAAACGCCTGAGAGTCATTAAGATCGCTTCAGCGTGATCTCGCGCTCAGCGCGATACCGATATGATTCAAATTAGATCATTTAACGCATCACGGATGTTTTATTGGGTGTAATCACGATAGTGAGTCTGGATCAAGTCTCAGATCAGCAGGTTTTCACGGCACATTCAGAAACAGGAACCAGTAGAACTCGCAGTTCGGTTTCCATCAACTTGATGAGGAAACCAAGACTCTGATAAAGTCTGAACTGTATAGCCGGGCCTTTCAATTTCGTCAAATATATTTTATTATTTTAACTACAACCCAAAGTCGATGACAATTATAACACAAGGGAAATTATCGCTGCAGTAAAACCCTCTGCTAAGTCAAACCTCATAGAATTAGAAAACGAAAATATTTCTGTTCGTTTGTTTTGTGCTGCAAAGTGGTTTTTTTTTAAAATTTGTCCTGAAGATTTGAGAATTCGAGGTTTAATTTTCCTATTTTTCACCTTTTACCTCTTAACTACGTGACGCTCACCCTCTGAAGGCTCCCTGTTGCTGGACAGTCTGAAGGAGCACATCTCCACCACGGCGCAGGACCACTGCAAGGCCATCTACCTGCACGTGCTCACCACCAACCTCACGGCCATTCACTTCTACGAGAACAGAGACTTTAAGCAGCATCACTATTTGCCCTATTATTACTCCATCCGAGGAGTGCTGAAGGACGGCTTCACATACGTCCTGTACATCAACGGTGGACATCCGCCTTGGACCATCTTATATCCTTTTGTGTGTGTGTGTGTGTGTGTGCGTGTGTGTGTGTGCGCACGTGCATGTGTCTTAGAAGCAGGGGCTGTGTGTGCGATGCGTCCGCAATTTCATCTCGATTGCTCTTCGCATGTACAAACTGCTAAATGACGATATATCGTGGCGGAATAAACGTATAACCGGCGGATGATAGCTGAAGCTAGCTGTTTCGTAACTCGAAATCTAAACGCAAATCTAATCCTGATTGGTTGAACGCTGATGGTGCGCGATGCATAAGTTTGCTAAGAAATTTCCAGCGAAACCATAGTGTTGCAAGTTCACTGGTACTTTTATGTAACTTCTACAAAAATAGATTATGAAATACTGAAAAGCAGGCAGAAAAAAATTCCGTAAAAGTGTTAATAGCTCCAATCAGCTTCTTCCAGTCAGTTTGTTATTTTATATATATATTTTTAAAAAAAAATCATTAATCTGTTTAGCACTGTTGATATATTTAAAATTACACACAGGAAGAGCAGTTAAAGAAATATCAGAAATATATGATTATATACGAAATATCAGTAAAAAGAAATTAGAAATATGCATAACAAGTGTTGAAGGTATTTAAAAGAGGTATTATTAATTATTATTATTGAATAAATGCAATATTTATGTGAGAAATGGAAAACAAACGAGTTCTTGTTGTTTCTTTTAGTAAAGATCTAAAAAAAAAAAAGGTGTTTAATGTAATTAATAATTATTATTATTATTATTATTAGTGTATCGTGACATGATTAGCTATAATATGGATATTATTTTATCCCCAGTGGTTTCACATCATTTGTTGTCTCTCGTCTGAAGTTCGCAGAATGTAAAAACTTTGCTAAATGTTACGTTACCGTGTTCTGACTCCACACTTAAGATTTTTCATACGGATTTGTTTAGCTCTCCTTGACGCGCTCCTCACTGATTATATTCATCATATAGGATCAGCGCTGGCCAGCTTAAGCCCATGTTCCATTCCACAGAGGATCTACCGGCAAGCACAGAGTCTCCTGCGCAGCTTCCTGCCGTGGTCCAGCATCTCGTCCAAGAGTGGCATCGAGTACAGCAGAACCATGTGAGAGGCTCGAGCGATACTCCAGCAATATTTCACCCTAATCTGTATTTACTGCATCTGTCACCTGTGTGTGTGTGTGTGTGTGTGTGTGTCTTTATTACAGACAAACATTATTACAGATTTCAACACGTTTCCCTGCACAAAGGGGGAAAAAAAAAACCAGAAAACCTTTTTAAACTCAGTTATCACGGATTTAGTCAACACGTGTTTAAAGTACGTGACTAAAACCAAAACGCTAATTCATAACTACAACAGTAAAGGTGACGGAGAAACGAGAGATGGTCTTACCAAAGCTGTTTTTATGAAGCGTTACACCACAGCGCTGTCGGATTCCGGATTCTGATTGGTCAGAAGTCGTTGATTCGTCTTCTGTAACAGCAGCTCGGACAGTAGTGCAGCCGCACATCACAGGTTTATGTTAATAACATTAATGCGCTCGTTCTAATGCGGTATCGTTTCTATAGTAACAGCTCATTCACAGGGCAGGTCTTAGGCTATCCCTAAAATCAGATTTGATTTGGCTGCTTATAGCCGCTAGAACGTCGATCATAACTTGTTTCGTGGATGATCCACACCATGAAATGTAACTATAAACGGATAAAAAATAAAAAAAAAACGTGACACGTGCTTTAATAAATAAGATTGTAACTGTTGTCAAGTTGCTGTGGTGGAAGAGGAATAAAACACTTCGGGACCTGGTGTTATAGGAAAATAATCAACTTCAATGTCAATGACGGTGACTCCACTTCATCACCACCCTGTCGTTGATTGTTTTCCTATAACTGCATGACACGGAGTGGTTTATTCCTTACTTAATCAAGACTGCGGAACAATATACAATATAGTTTATCGTGTCCCAAAAGGCTCCATGCACAGAGGAGAAAGGAACAATTTTTAGCAAAATGTCTTCCAAAATTTTTTCATACTTACTTTATATTATATATATATATATATATATATATATATATATATATATATATATATATATATATATATATATATATAGCCTTTAAGAACGCCTTTGATAAAAGAAGAACGTATTGAAATCATTCTCATGGCTGGATCAGGAAGCCGTCGCACGGCGGCGATGGACTCGAACAGGAAACGTGGCGAGCTCATCACACACACCGCACTGTCGCCAAACCGAGAGAACGAGTCCGTGTGTCTTTACAGAGAAATGGCAATCGTGTAGAGGACGTTTCGTAAATAAATTACATTTACAGTTACATTTTGCTAAAAAGTGTTAATTTTCTGCGAGTACGGAGACTTCTGGGACGCCCTGCAGCAAAAAAGTAAAATAAAGAAATAAAGTTCTGGTTACTTTACACTTTGCTGAAGAGTTTGTCGCGTCCATACGCCGTCAGAGCCACAAAACTAACCACAGATTCTTCCCTCTAAATAAGTAGATCCATCTCTGAAAGCAGGAATTACAGAGATTTTGGAGTAAACAGGCTTCCTGTCCTGCTTGTCTGTGGTAATCACACACACACACACACACACACACACACACGTTACAGATGCTGTAAATGGAGGTGATGTTGATAAATGTTTGCGTATCCCTTTAACCCCTCGGTTTAGATTTTATAAGAATACTTCGAAGCATTTCATCTCATTAACCGAACACATTTGCTGTTTTCTTTCCATCCCCCAGGTGAAGGACAGAACTCTTTCCGTCTTACCAGCTCGACACCTGAACCTCAGCGTCGCCGATTTTTACGCAAAACCCGTCTCGGCCCTTTACAAAGTTCAGGCCATGTGTAATATCTGTACATATATACACTCATGATTAATATATGCATCGTCTTTATCCCGCTCTCCTCTTAAAGTGACCCCTCCGTGAACTTCATGCCTGTAATTACGCTGCTGTGTAGAAAATGTTCTATAGTTTGCTCGTATTTTTAATAATTTTTACGTGCGCCTGCTCTGGATAAGAAGGTCTAAGGACGCTCGGCGTACACGTGCACGTTTTTTTAAAATTGTGTTTGTTTATGCGGAGTTTTAAGTGATGGTTTTAATGCACAGCGGCGGTGCTGTAGATCATCAAGAAGTCACTTCTGACCGGTTTTTAAACTTAATCTGAAATGATCACACCCATAAACACAATGTGTTTTGTTTTTATACGCATTAAAACATGAATGTAACAGATAGTCGACGGTGTAAACAGGTGAAAATCAGGGATTTCCACAAACCAATAAACATTGTAAGGAACTGATTGTGCGTTGCACGTAGCTTCCTGTTATGACTGCAGAGAGTTCAGTGGATTTGGAACCAGGCTCAGGATTCATGGAGCGAGATTTCTTTTTGCCGTGTCCGTTAGGAAAAGAGGCGAGGCACGTTCCTGTTTTACAGTCACGATAAACATTTTTCACAAAGCGTACAGCAGTGTTAAGTTAAAGGCTCTTTTTAAAAACACTTTTTCAAGGCCTAAGCTCGTTCTGAACATTTTTGTTTGAAACCTGAAAGCTGTTTTTCTTTTTTCCCCCCTCAGACAAGTGACCTCAAGTGAACCGTGTGTGTGTGTGTGTGTGTGTGTGTGTGTGTGTGTGTGTGTGAGAAAGCAATCAGGCGTCAAATAACATGATTGGTATATGAACTTCCTGTTTCAGGTTCCACTAGGGCAGGAAAGCGATGTTGTGGTCTGTAGAGGAGACAGGATGATATCTCCATATATGGACAGAGAGATATTCAAGTGAAAACAAGGACTTAAAAGATGCTGAATTTTATTTTATTTTATTTTTTTTTGCACTTAAATGAGCAGCTTTGACTGAAAGTCTTGAGTAAAAAAAAACACTAATTAAATCTATTTAGTAATTAAATAAGACATAGTAAAAAAAAATATATTTCCATGCTTCCAAAAAAAATCAGTCAGTGTGAAAATAAATATGATGATCATGACGTCCTGCTTGTCCCCAAAAAAATTAATTAAAAAAATAAATAAATAAATAAAAAGACAAAAATTGATCCTGGATACAGACACGAGAAATCTGACTTTGACCCAAATGTTAAAACCAACAAACAAACAAACAAAAAAAAACAAACAAAACAAAACGCATCTATATAATAGCTGAGTGCAAAAGTATTTGTCCCCAAGGAAAAATTAAACCACATCCATGTATTAAAGTTCGTATCCTAATAATAATAATAATAATTTCAGGTGTTACAAGACAACAATCCAAACTATAAAGCGACCTCAAGAGAAAAACATTTTCCAGACGTTTAAACAGAGATGTAAAGCTGAACATTACACCTGAGAGGATGTAAAACCTACAGGATAAAAGGATTAGTTTTAGATCCGAATGAGGATTAGAGTTATTATGCGATGTTCATATCACATACGGAAAGGAGAACGAGCTGATATTGCGGTTTTTATTTTCTCCACTGTTTAAATATCAAAATAGACGTTTTGACCATTTTTGGCTGAAACCGTAGACACCGAAAACAGCTTGTTGCTATAAATGACATTTCTGTCATGCTCCCTTTTTTTTTGTCTTCAGGGTGTGCAAATGTTTTGCACTCACGTGTAACCCTACTGGATGCTTGAATGCAAATTGTGAAAAGGAAAGAGAAAATGTCTCTGAGGTCACAGGCTGAGTGTGTAGTGATTCGTGTGAAATTCACGTGAAGGCCCGGATCCTGTTCTGAGCCACTGAACAGCGAAAAAGCAATGTTTTTTTTTTTTTTTTCCTAACCACATGTGATTTTCTTTTTTTTTTTATGTTAAGATGTAGTTTTTAAGTGCATGAAGCTCTGTGCAACAGCTCTCTCAACTGTTCAAGATTCGCAATGACACGATTGTAAAGTGATTCGTTTTATTATTTATTCGAAGCCTCGGTTAAAATTTCTCGATCAAACGAAACGTCTTCACTGTATTTGCTGCATTTCTTTTTTTCTACCAAGACTGACTTATACCACTTTTTTAAATCCGTGTATCTGCTTGTTTTCATTTTTGTTCCACTCATCCATCCATCCATCCATCCATCCATCCATCCATCCATCCATGCCGTCGTACATTTCAAGATGACGTAAGAGGTGTGTCAGAGAGAACACGAGGAAATAAAAGATTTAAAAAAAAATGTGAAAATAAGTTTGTGTGAATGTTTTTTTTTTTTTTTTTTTCCAGGTTACAATTACATTTCACAGTAAATGACAGTATATTATACAAACCTTAGCTGCTTTATAGATGTGACATTTGAACTCACATTCTCAGTTCTGATTGGTCAGAAGGTGTTGCAGGTTTACATTAACGCACTCGTTCTAATACGTTATGGTTTCTATAGTAACGGCTCGTTCGCAGGGACGTGTTCGGCGGACTAAAAGAAAAAGATGTTGATCTGTGAGGACGTGTTTGTTTAACATTAATGGAAGGAGTCTCCAGTGTCAGTGCTTTGTAACATTCAGAGGTACAATTAGCTTTTTCGACATCTTCAGGTCACTTCAGGTATTTTTTGTGTGTTTTATGAATTTTAAGAGAGAAAAAAAGAGGCTGCTGAGGGAACGACTCTTTATAGCTGCTGTAACGGAAGTGAGAACTCGTATCCACAACATTAAACATAACTGCAGACTGTCGTTCTTGTAATCAGTGGCAAACTGCTGTGGTATAAGAGGAATAAAACACTTCGGGGTTGTGACAGTGACTCCGCTTCATCATACACCACCTCGTTGTTGATTGTTTTCCAAAAACAGCACGGCCCGGAGTGTTTTATTTCTATGAAAGAGCATCTCTGAGCTGATATGATTCATTCTGTCATAGTGTGTGTGTGTGTGTGTGTGTTACCCGGTGTATTTGGATATTTACGGTAACCTTCGTGATGACGCAAATCTGAGCTAACCTGGCGGACACGCCCATCTGTGGGCGCGCGCTCCGTCTCCGCCAGGAGGAGGTTCATTAATCAGCAGCAGCTGTGAACGCGCGCGCGCGAGTCTTAATAGGGGCATGTTTTTTTGGACGCACGAGCGCTCGTATCATAACAACAATAATAATAACAACAACAACAACAATAATAATTGAAACTAGTAAACAGTAAACGGGGTTTAAAGCTGTATTCGGTGTCGGGACTGTAACCTTCATCTGTCTGCGCTGAGGAAGTAACTTAGAGGTGAGTCACGCGCTTTGTTTGTTTGTTTGATTGTTTAGTTGTAAAATGTGTTGCACAGGACAAAGTTTATTCCGATCTCTGACCAGGCGACGATTAATCGAAGAACCGGAGTGTGTGTATGTGTGTGTGTGTGTGTGTGTGTTTGAGTGGTGTGTCATCACTGTGCACCAGTGGAAGTGTGTGTTTGTTTTCTGTGTTTCTGTGTGTAAGCCCATTTTGAATGTTTAATATTTCACCTAAACACAGGTGAGCTGTGCCAGAAAACTACTGCCATTTGCAGTCGATTAATCGACGTTTGACGCGAACATTAAATTGTGTGCATTAAAAATAATTCGGTTTGTTTTGGTGGAGTTTCGATTGAAGCTCAGGGAGGAGTCAGGGACTGGAGCGCCACAAAAACAAGGCAAGTTGTGGATTTTTGACTTTTGTCTCCAAGCTGATTATAATCAAACCCAAGCCTGTTTTTCTGTTTACTTGTGTATATGATGTGTGACGCAAGTGCTCAGGTGTGTGTGTGTGTGTATGCTGGTTTTAATGAATGTGGAGCTCATATGCAAATCATGTGCCATTTAGTTTATTTATATGTGAGAGATCTTTGTGACTGATGTGATAAAGTCTGTAATAATTATGCCAGTTATGAATAATAATGCGTTATCAGAGAACAAGCTGGAGAAAAGTGTTTCGGTGAGTAATAATTCCATGTAGTGGGTCGCTTCAGTGTGCGCCGTGTTGTTTGTGGAAAGCTTTACATCTCTTATCTCTTTTCTGGCTTATCAGAAATGGAGAACATTTGATTACAGGCTGGCTGAGAGATTTTGTGTTTTAACTCTGAGAAAATAAAAAAAATAAAAATTCTAAGAATACGGACAAATTGTGCACGATTCTTGATCGCGGTCATTTTCTGGATATCAAGATTTTGTGTTTTTCTGTGATCTTTCATCAAAATGTAAAGACACGTGCTTGTCTTTAAACCAGATCTCTTTTGATTTTTGACAATGTCAAAAAAAAAGGGGGGGGGGGGGGCCTATGTAACTTAAATTATTTTTAAAGATGCATATTTAAAGGTACAAAATCCACACCAGTGATAAGGAAAGGTACAGTTTTGTCTGAGATGTAATTGAACGCATGTCTGTTTTCTATCAGGAATCTGTTTGATCAGAATAAAGACATAAATCAGAAATAGTTTTCATTAACATGTCACTTTTTGTGTTGTGATTTTTAACATCCAGACACTGGGCAGATGTTCTTCTCCATGGCTGAAGGCACAGTGATGTATTAAGCACTTTAAGAATTTGTAATTTGTTTCATGACCAGCTAGAATAGAGGATATAGACGGAAGTGGCATATCCAGAGCTTTTACAGTGGCGTGGCCGGTTTAGACCCAGTGATCTTATAGGGGTGGCAGTCAGGGCTCACGTTAATCCACATCTGTAGAAAATGACCTAATGTGACCTCTAATTGTATATGGACTGAATATGATCTTTATCAGACATACGATGCAGACACCTGGGCAGCGTTTAATTGTAATGCTACAGCAACACAAAGGCGTTCTAGACAATTGTGTGCTTCCAGCTTTATGGTAACGGTTTGGGGAAGAACCACTTATTGTTTTGGCCATGTAGCGCATTTCACTTATCAGCTTCAGCGTACTTTATTGTTTCCTGATCGTTCAGTAAATAATTTGGCAGAGGAATGTATACTGATGGCGCACAGTCATGTGTTTACTGGCTCAGTTTTGTGCTTGGATCCTCAGTCATGATGATAGGCTGAATTCTTTAGTCTCCTCTACTCAAGAGCTCATGTTACACACACACACACACACACACACACACAGAACTTCAGCATGGTAACAGTAACTTGGCTTCATCAGACCAGTGATTATTTTCCTGTAACAGCATGTTTATTGATATAAAATCTCAGCTATAGCAAATTATCCTTGTCTCTTCAGAAATAACTTTGTATACTGACTTCGCATGAAATTTAGCTCCATTTAAATCCCCGCTTGCCGTGTCCTGCTCTTTCCTTTCCCTCTAACCAATAGAGCTGGAATGTTATCTAATGGGTTAAGGGTCACAAACAAAGAGTCTTGTGCAATACACGACCAGAGCTGGCTGAATTTGGCAGCTCTAACAGTTTAGAAAGTCAGAGAGCCCATGACTCATGGCTGCACATGAAGAAAAGGCTGATCGGCATTGTTTATGGAGGTCATGTATATTCGAAGCGTGGTATAATGGCAGATTTCTGGTATTGTTCTGCAGGATGGTTGTACAAGCACTAGCATTGAGATGGAAATGCAGAAAGTTCAAAGCTTTTCCTCGGAGTCAGAAAGCAGCGGGCGAGTTTGCATACGGCACGGTTTCATGATGCACACGGCTCTTTTGTGTTTGAGGGCTTTGATGTCGTGGCTTTCATTATTCTGCAAAATGCACTCTCAGTACCGGCTTCATAACACAGACCATGTGGAATGTTGAAATAGGAGTGAATTTGACAGCATTTAAAATATGACAGCGGTGACAATGTAATAGTTAGTAAGCAAACGCACTGTTAGGACCGTCGTAGATTTGTTTTGTCTTAATCACGGCAGAGAAAGTTACAGTGATATCTTACACTGTTTTCACAGGAGGCGTCAAAGTTACTAAAAAGTTTCTAGCTGCTGTAACATAAGCGGTTCTGTTATTGGAAGATAATCACCTCAGGACGCTAACAGTAACTCCCCAAATATCGTCACTTTATTACGTTGTAGCATTACGTAGGAGAATTGTGGGCATGACCGATGCTGCACACAAGCCACAGAATTTGATTGGCGTCATCTTGGTTGAAGTGATGAGCAGCCCACATGGTGTAGAAATAAGAGAAGTGTCTTCATGAGGCATCAGAGGAAAATCTTTATATCTTTAATCAGCTTTATATTCATTTCCACACGCCGGCAGTCCAGCAGCGAGCTGCTGAAAGAACAGAATGTGGCCTTGATGTATTTCCTGCTCCTGATGAAGGACTGGGATTACCTGTTATTTCCCCAAACCATGCTTTGTCTCGATGTCCTGTGGAAAGATTTGACGTTTTAATGTTTCCTAATGCCTCCCCATTCGAAATCTATTGTCCTAACCTGGCTACAGCGGATTATTACTCAGCGCACTGTAGACGAGATGTCAGTAAAATCTTGTCTGAATTTTAAAACAGACTGCGTGATCACGATAACGTGTTCTCCATGTTCGATTATATGAGGAAGATCCTCCAACGATAGATCTATGTTAAAGAAAAGTTACTACGTTCTGCCTAGTTTACGCCATCAACCAGCACAACCCGGAAATCAGCTCGTGCAGAAATCGGTCTCGCATAAACATCAGCATTTTTCATCGAAATCGAAGTAATGAGGATTTTTCTCTTTCCGTGAGCATGTTTCGGTTACGCTTCACCATCACTGCTAGCACACCTGTAGCTGTCTCGTGAGTTTGCTGTCCTCTTATTGGTGGATTTTAGATAAGCGTCATGGCAGCGCTAACACAGATTTCAATCATAAATTTCTCACACCACCAGAATTTTTGTCTCACAATCAAAGAATTGTGGTGTTGTTGTTGTTCCTCTTTCGTAAAATCGTACACTGTAAACAATAATTGAAAATTAAAAATTTTTTTAAGCCAAGGCTTCTAATGTAGTGTTTTTCCCTTTAGATTCTTTTTTTACTCAGTAAACGTTCTCTTGTGTAGCTTTTCCTTGTTTTTTAGCCGTTCTAACACTGTGGCCTGATGAACAAGAACTTCTGATGAAATCTGTGGCTGTGTGTCTGTGTGTGTGTGTGTGTGTGAGAGAGAGAGAGAGAGAGAGAGAGAGAGAGAGCAAGCGCATCATGAGTGTAGTGGTAATAAACAGACCATTTTGTGGTTTATTCACTATAAAGAGTCTTTCTTTGCTCTCAGTGAGGTTACAGACACTGAGCCTCATTTATCAAACTGGGTGCACATGGATTTATTTGTAAATCCTTCGCAGGATCGTTTACACAAGAACTGGTGGTGTTCATGAAAAACTATTTAGTTGGAAAAAGTTCATATACTAATCCGAACCCCCGAGTGCTCAGCTGTTGTAGCTCATCCACCTCAAGGTTCGATGTTTTGTGCATTCTGAGATGCTTTTCTGCTCACCACGGCTGTAAAGAGTGATTGAGTTACTATCGACTTCCTGTCAGCTCAGAGCAGTCTGGTCATTCTCCTCTTATGAAATACTCGAACCAGCCCATCTGGCATCAACAACCATGCGACGGTTAAAGTCACAGAGATCACACTTTTTTTCGTTCTGATGTTTGATGTGAACATGTGCTGAAGCTCTTGACCTGCATCATGCATCTGCATGATTATATGCACTGTGCTGCTGCAGTACGATTGACTGATAAGAAACTGCCTGATTTGAGCAGGTGTACAGGTACAGGTGTTCCTAATAAAGTGTGTGTGTGTGTGTGTGTGTGTGTAAATACAATCAATGTGAGCGTATATCCAGTTACCAGAGCAGTGCCACACACAGAGTCCCTGCCTGCAGTCTGAGGCCGACGTTCTTACTGATCTGCGCAGGAAGGGAGGTGACGAGATGACAGCATGATGCAGCATAACCAGCGAGTTAGACTTTAAAGCCTCTGACAGTATTTTACTTTCAAATATTGAGTTCTTTCTCGAATAATTTGTCTTTTTATCCTTGTGGTGATCTTCCATTGATATAATTATTAATGCAGCTAATTAATGTTAATCTGCACCTAAATCAAACTATAAACTTAACCTTAATAACCTAAAGGAAATCTTTTGGCTGTTCTTTTGTCTGTTTGTTCTTTTTTTTTTAATAAAAGCTGGAAGGAGGGGGATCAAAACTATCAGTTTTTTTTATATCCTTGTGAGGACGTTTCATCCCTACCTAGATATAAAAACCGACCCACACACATATTGTATTTTGAATTGTGACAGCTTGGTAGGATGAGTCATGAGTGTTTTGCACCTTGCAGTTGCTGTGTGTGTGTGTGTGTGTGTGTGTGTGTGTGTGTGTGTGCGCGTGTGTGTGCGCGCGCGTGTGTGTGGCTGCAGACGAAGGCTACTAGCAGAAGTGTGTGTGTGTGTGTGTGAGCAGATGTGTTTATGCTACTTCACTATATTTCGTATCTGTGCTATTGAACTGCAGCTCTTATTACTAAAGATAATGATAGCAATATAATTTTGTAAAAAGATTTATGATAACCGTTGACATTGCCACAACTCCATGTGCAAGACTGTTTACAGCAGGGTTGTCATGGTAACCTCGTCCCATTTCAGTAGCTCCATCTGAATATAAAACACCAACACTGTGCAACAGTAACGAATGCCTTATAAGTAAACACTGATAATATATCTGTTTTTTGTGTGCATGGTTCACACCTTTTATTCTGAGTCTAAATCAGATTAAAATTGGTACTTCTGCTTTCACACTGCACAAAAAAAAAAACCTTTATTTGAAAACATCCTAAAACTTTTTTATTCATTTGATGTAAGTGCGTGTAGAAATCAGCACACGGAGCCAGCACCAGTGAAGTGATTAGATAATTATATAAATTATTAGTATAAAACGTTTCGTATCGCATCCAGTGTTTATTTTCCCTTCTTTTTTTTTTTTTTGCTCATCCACATTTCCAGATTGTGGCTTTTCTTCAGCGCTACAGCTTTGTCCTTTGGCTCAGTTCATCAGCAGAATGTTTGTTTGATTCTTTTGACGTTTGTGACGTCTGTGTTCTCACCTGTCTAAACAACACTCTGTATTTCGGTGCCTCCTTAATGGTACTTTTATTTTCTTTTTAACTTTCCTAAAACGAAATAAAGGTTCAACACAAGGAAAAAAAACACTAAAGTAGTTCTGTTTAACCGTTTAATCATCGCCGCTATCGTCACGTACGGTTCACGTGTTGGCGTGACTCATCACAACGTTTCTGCTTCCTGGACCTGAACAAAAGCAGCATGGGAGGTGAACAGACACCTCCGCTCTCCATCTGCTCCACACGCCGATCACGTGATCACAGCAGCGACAGCAGCTTTTAAAATGACAGCTCACTGACATGAAGCCCAGGCGTGTCCCCAGCCGTGTTTATAGCGTTCTGTGGGGATGGGATTTGCTGTGGCCGGTCCTGTGTTTTTTTAAATTTTTATTTTAATAGCTGTACGTCGAGACAGTCTTCTTCCCTCGGCTCATCTTTATCTGACAGCTGTGTGAACTTCCTCGCTTTCCATCATGCTTTCCCTTGGCTTATTAACAGCCGTGTTTCATCTCTATAGCTGCTTTCCTGTGTGGGGCCTCTGGGACGTCATCTCTCACACACACACACACACACACACACACACACACACACACACACACACACACACACTTTCCTTCTGCTCTAGTGTCTTAACACGCCTCCCATATCTACTCGACTCGTATCGGTTGTGTCTCCTGAGGCGAAGCTGTTTGTAGAAATGCTCACTCATGTAATGACTGTGAGGATTTTACACACACGACTCCTGAAGATCCTCGACTTACAGATGTGACCCATGAACTCATACTGACTTGCAAAATGTCTGATAGTGTGTATGAGCTCAGCACCTTTGTGTGTATGTGGTCTTGTGCGTTTTTAAAAAAATTTTTTTTTTATTAATGCACTACAGATTTATAGACTTCTATACATCAGGAGTATGGATTCGACATCACGGTTCAGATGCTAATGTAATATGCAGTTGGGGTCATAAGTTTAGATACGCCTCGCAGAATCTGCAAAATGTAAATGATTTTTAAAAAAATAAGAGGGATCATAAAAATCTTATTTAGTACTGCACTGAAAGCTATTTCACATCGCAGATGTTTACATATAGTCCACACAACAAACTTATAACTGAACTTACACAAATGAACCAGTTCAAAAGTTTTCATGCGCTTGATTCTTAACACTGTGTGTGTTACCTGATGATCATCGACTGTTTTTGTGTTTTGTGATAGTCGTCCACGAGGCCCTTGTTTGTCCTGAGCAGTTAAACTGCGCACTGTTCTTCAGAAAAATCCTCCAGGTCCTGCATATTCTCTGCTTTTCCAGCATCTTCTGCATATTTGACCCCTTTCCAACGGCGGCTATATGATGCTGAGATCTTTTACAAAAGCTGCAAACGTTCACTGATGCTCAAGAAGGCAACACGATACAGTAAGAGCCGGGGGGCGTAAACTTTTGAACAGGATGATTGGTGTTAATTGTGATTACTTTGTTAAAAGATCTTATTTTTTCATTTAGTTCCCAGAAGACAACATAATAACAATTTACACCAATCATCCTGTTCAAAATTTTACACCCCCTGGGAGATAAAACAATTTCCTGTTCTGTGTTTCTAACGCTATATTTGGAATGCAGCCATCTCAGCTGTTAAAATAAAAAAAAAAACCTGAAGAAACATTGTGCTTATGTGTGGCTTTACTGTGTGAGCCGTGTTTTTAAAAAGTGTCCCGGCACTCCGGATCCGTAACCGTTGGCTCCGTGTGAGTTTTTCTGGTCTTCAGGAAATTGCTTTTGCCTCATTGTGCTCTCCGTCGCTGCACTGTGGCAGGATGACACTGTGATTTAGGGCTCCTATTGTGTTGGGCTATGGCTTGCCGGGAAAGCAGAATTATCTGCCCCCGGAGGCAGAGTTTGGAGGTTAAAGGTTGGAGGTGTGAAGGAACGGAAAATTCCATCGTGGTGAACTGTGATGAACTCATTCCAGAGGTCTGAATGCCATTCGGGTCATTTAAATACCACAGATATGGGGCAAGGCTTTCAAAATGTTCACAAGTTTGCTTGTAAAATCTATAAATGTGAAAATGTTGCATCAGAAGGATGTGATGAATCGATAAAGCAGAGCCCAGAACAGTTGCTCATAGGTGGTGTTTTTTTTTTTCTTTTTTTTGGTTTCATATAAGACTTAATTGTTCCGAATGAAACTGGAATACATGCTGCTTTCAGATTGAGTAGTAGGTTGGTGTGTTTACGAGGAGGTTCCACACCAACAGCCCACTCTGGTTGTCTTCAACACTCCAGAAATCAAGATTTTTTTTT
>CM040987.1:23204646-23222992 GCA_022985145.1 Pangasius djambal | reverse complement strand
AATGTGGTCTGCTGTGGCTACCATAATTCCAGCACAGTGTTTTGGCTCCAGCTTCACATAGACAGGATTTTGGAAGACTTGCCCTGGGTTGTACCTTTTTGGCATTAATATGGGCCATTCCTTTTCTCTTCCCAGAGGGCGTTGGCTAAGGGTCAGTCCAGCAACATAATTACTTTACTTGGTTGCTCAATATCCCTGATGCATATCTGCAGGATTTCTGTGGCTCTGTGCATCCCCTTTGTTGGGCGCCGAGGTGGGTGGGGAGTAGGGGTGATGAAACAAAATACATATAGACATGGCTACCAAACAAACCCCCAAAAAAGGATGCTGGATCAGGATTTAGATCTTGAGTGAGTAACTAGAGATTCTTTATTTGTCATTTGATAACTGGCAGAGGTTTGTAACCTTAGAATCTCTATCACCAGACATACCCTTTATCAAGCTATCTCCTTTCAGCATACAAAAAGGCATCTCAGGAATAGCAGGGACAGTCAAAGATGCAAAAAAAGTTGAGGTCTGGCCACATTCTGGTGGAGTGCTCAAAGAGTGATTCGTACTAGAGAGCTAGAGGAAATGGACGAGGCTAAAATAGCCTCAGAACGGACACAACAGGGTGTGACAGATGTCAAACGAATATCAATCAAAAAACAAGATTGAATTATTAAAACCAGAACCTATATCATGATTTTTGATAGGCCACAACCACCAGATGAGATTCTAGTAGGCTACCAAAGAGTACCTGTTGATTTATATATACCGAACCCACTAAGATGATTCAGCTGGCAGAAATGTGGTCATGGATCAGCAAGCTGTAAAAACAAAGCTATCTCCTGTAATTGTGGAGAGGAAGGACATGAACGTCTCTTCCAAAAACCACCAAAGTGTTGCAGCTGTGCAGGTGAACATGGTGCCTCCTCAAAAGACTGCCTGTGTGGGTCAAAAAAAAATGAGATCCAGAGGATGAAATGTGTTAAATAGCCACTCTGAAGCATGCAAATTGGTTGAGGGCCTTCCTTCCTTTAAACCAGAGAGATCATTTGCATCCATAGTGACGTCCACACGAACAGTCGACAGCCAGACAGACTTGACCTGGTGGAACAAAGACAAACCTCAACCAATTAGTGGCAATACGTCGCCCCCCTCTACAAAACCAAGATAATAAGCACTCAGAACTCAACCATACTCAACCCGATCCAGACCAGCCAGAATGAAAGCTCATCAAGGAAACAATCTAATCTATCCAACAGTAAGAGCAAAAAGAAATCAACCCTACAGCAACCATACGGAAGCCATGAAAACAGCCTGAACAAAACCGAACACCCAAAAGATATTGAAATGGCAGCGACTGTGGTCTCTGGCAGCCGAAGCCTCTCGCCTGAAGGCAGGGATATGGTGCAAGTACGTGTACTGCCTACCTGATGTGGCGTAATATTATTCGGAGGAACTGCCGTGGTCTTAGAGCTAACTTTGCAGCGCTTAGCTGCTGTTTTTAACCCTCTTGCCTTTTGTCTTCAGGAGACACACCTGGTACCAACTAGCTCCACTGTCTTGGAAAGTTTTATGGTGTTCAGTGCTTATGGCCCAAACACACAAAGTCTGGTGGTACAGCCATCTTAATAAGACTTGATATCATCCTTAGCCCCATTGCAATAGACCCCAACCTACAGGACCCCGACCTTTAAGGCTCATAGGTCAGGTGAAATCCTCATATGCCCTCATGGGTGATTTTAACAGCCACAAACTACCACTATGGGGAAGTTGCCACTACTAACACTAAAGGCAAGACTACAGAGAACTTTATCAGTAAAAACACTCTGTTTGCTAAATGACAACTCGTATACCTATCTGCATCCAGGACATGGGTCATACTCTGCACTTGATGTGACCATATGTGAACCTGAATTATTGTGTGACTTCTCATGGCAAGTATGGGATGACCTGTGTGGAAGTGATCACTTCCCATTGATTATGACCTTTGCAGAAGCAGACATGCAACAGAGAGCACTAAGATGGCAGCTTTAAAAAGCTAACTTGCCTTCCTTTCAGACCCTGTGCCCAGAGGAAGTTTAAGACAGAGCCTCAATATATCCAGGACACAATAACGTGGTTCACCGATACTCTAATATCAGTCGCAGGCAAAGTTATTCCAAAGACATCAGGAAAACCAAATCGAAAGTGTAATCCATGGTTCGATGAAAACTGTACAAATGCTATTGAGGCCCGTAAAAAAGTAGAAGGTCTCTTTAACCGACACCCAACGACAGAGAATCTAACCAAGTTCAAAATATATAGCACACAGGCCTGATAGTCATCAGTGTAACAAAGAAACAAAGTTGGAGGCAATTTTTTTTATCAAGCTGAACACTAAATACACCAGGAAAGAAAGTTTGAGGTATGACGCGTGAGATGAAGTGCGAAGCAAACAAGCTAGCAGAGACATTCGCAAAGAACTCAACACAAAACTGCCTTCCTGAATTCCAAGCAATACGTGTAGAGCAAGAAACGAAACAACTTGAGTTCCACTCAAACGATACAGAACCATATAACCAGCCCTTCTCAATGGAAGAACTCCTGAGCTCCATAAAGAAGACTCAGTATACTGCTGTCGGGCCAGACAAGATTCACTACCAGTTTCTAAAACACCTCCCCCATAGTTTTCTGTCTCTGCTTCTTAAAAAACTTAAATATAGTCTGGATATCAGGACACGTACCATCCTCCTGGCTAGAAGCAGTAACCATACCCATACATAAACCAGGCAAGGACTATAATGACCCCAACACTGACTGGTTGTATTTGTAAAACCTTGGAGAGGATGGATAATAATCATCTTGTTAGCTACATGCTGTAGCTGTCTTTTTTTGATCTACAGAAAGCATGACATGACTTGGAAGTATGGCATTTTAAAAGACTTGTACCAAAGGTTTTAGGGGGCAACTGCCCATTTTTATCTCCATTATTATTTTTTTTTTTTTATCCAGCAGATGTTTTTAAAGTCAGGGTAGGCTCTACCCTCTCAATCTTACACCCACACACGAACTGGGAGTAGCTGAGGGAAGCATTCTTTCTGTTACCCTTTTTTTTAGTATTAAAATCAGCAGTATTGTGAATGTGATTGGGTCTAATATATTGTGCAGTCTTTATGTTGATGATCTCTGTATTTGCTACAAGGGGAAAAATATGAATACCATTGAATGACAGCTACAACTAATAAGATCCATTTGTGGGTTCAGATTATCTATAACAAAAACGGTACACACTTTTGCTTACTACGGTCTCGACACCATGAGCCAGAGCTGTACATGCATGCAGGTAGTATTAAATGTAGTAAAGGAGACAAGGTTTCTAGGACTTGTTTTAGACAAAAGCCTGTCTTTTATCCCACGTATGAAACTCCTAAAGAACAGTTACCTTAAGGTTTTAGATATTATAAAGGTTCTGACCAAAAAAAAAAAAAAGGGGGGGGGGGGGGGGGGGGGGGTTGCAGACTATACATTACTACTGCACCTATACAGGACACTAGACTGAGCCCCATCTATGTTTCTTCCAGACAATCATACATACCAATGCTGAACACTGTGCACCATCAGCGACTGCGACTTACCTTGGGAGCATTTAGGACCTCAGACCGATCCTATATTATAAGAAAGTGGCAACTGAAATGAGGATAACAAACTGCATTAAATGAATCCTGTTATTGGCAGAAGACTGACTCCTTCCTTTAAAACTCGCTGGGATCAGACTGTGTACATAAGATGTCGCGTAGGTCACTCACGACTAACACACGTTTTTATTAACGGGTGAAAAGGCACCATCATGTCAGTCTTCACTGGAGGCCGTGGTGTTGAGATGCACACAGAAAAAGCTAGAGACCATTGTGGAAATACCCTGACGATCCCCTACACAACACCCTGATCTCACCTCACTGCGCTGCAGGACTGAACGATACAGGAGATCCTTCATCCCCACTGCCATCAGGCTCTACAACACCTTAGCCAATGGCAGATGACTAATCACTACTCTCACTACTACTCTCACTAAGTTCTTTCTTACTTATCTACAAGACTACCTGAATTTCCCTTCGGGGATTAATAAAGTTTATCTTATCTTGTGTAGAACTCCTCTGACTCCTAAAGCACATTTCATTGAACTGTTCTGCTTTTAATGTCATCAGGCAAACGTGTTACTCAGCAAGGTCTTTTAAGGAGATTTTTTGACAAGGTAACACCAGAAGGAGTTTTAGAATTTTTAGCCCAAATTAATGTGCTCATTGTGAAATATTTTACACTTTTTAAAATATCTTCTGTTCAGTTGTTTGTTTATTTGTTTGCATGATTATTTTTGTGTGCCTGTCCTTATGTATTCATTTATACATTTTATTTTACTCGTTTATTATTTATAACTTTGCTCCTGCCATGAATATAGCACTTGATGCTGAACATGGAGTTTATCTAACCGAAGCACTTCCTTGCAAACTTTCTGGATGGACGGACAGAAAACCATTAAGACAGTGCTGAGAGATTGTGAGCAGTATTGAACACCTGACAATGAAATATACTCACGGATGATGCGTTTAACTTAGAACATTTATTCAGACAAAATAGCTGCAGTTTTTGAAGGTCTAAAATGTTATAAATGTCAAATATTTATTCACCTTTTTCAGTATATGAGAAACTGTTATCTTTACATCATGAACACAAAAAGGAGTGTTTATAAAGACAAAGCTTGACTTTTAGGAGCAACCCGATCTAGGTCTCAACCCACAGTCATCACATCCTCTTATACACACTCGCACGCTCTTAACCGCTGCACAAACCGGAGGAGTGTGAGGGTACGCCTCAAGTCGAGGCCTGAACATGGACTGGATGAAAGCAGGATTGCTCGCCTTTGCGCTGTCACTATTCCTGATGAATGCTTTAAAAAGAAGGACGCAGCTGTGAAGTGTTGTGGCTCAGTGGTAAAACTCTTGCCTCATGTCCCTGAGGTCACTGGTTCATTCTTCACCTCCTCCTTTTCCCCTGTGTTGCCTGACTGCTGACCATCAGGGCCAATAATACAAATGTATAACAGTGAAATAAAAGTCAGTAGCTCAGCAGGTTAGTGGTTTGGTCACGCTGTGGTGCTGATGTTCAGGGTCTGGAGCCTGCATGAGATGAGTGTGGTTCACTTTCCCTCAATATTTTTGAAAGATAAAGAATTTTATTTATTTATTTTTTTAAATTCTTATTAAAGAGCACATCTCTTGTCTGCGCCAGTGGCTCAGTAAGTTTGCGTGTTGGTTGGTGTAAAAGGAAAGCAGTTGCTCAGGGTTCAAATCCCGCTTGGGGTTGAGGTGTGTGGATTTGAGCCTGTGGTAGGAAAGAGAGTGGGGTTTTGCTACTCTAGATTCAAATATAATTTTAATTCTAGCTTAGTAAAATGTAGCTATGTATAGTAAAGCATAGTATAATGCTGTATAGTAAAATATAACAATGTTTAATAATGTAGAGCAAAGTAATTAGCAAAATGTAGTGATATATAGTAAAAAATGTATGTGTATACACACACACACACACATATGTATATAAAGCATGATGTAGTGAATATAAAAAAAAAAAAAATGATATGGTAAATATATATAATGTGTGTGTATATGTATATATAAAGCCCAGAGCAGCATAACCCCTCCTTTCACCTCTCCCAGGGCCCCAGGTGGGACAGACCGGACTTTCTCTCTCTTTCTTTCTCTCTGCCGGAGTTTACAGTCCCACCCAAGTCCAGCACCTACTGCCCAGTGGGGTTCTTGAACCAAGGTTCATACCTGAGACAGGTACAGGCAGTTAACCCACTGAGCCATCGGAGCTGATAAGTCTTCCTCCCTTTTTTAGGGGGTTTATCTTTCGTGTTACACCTCCACCTGCAGAGAGAAATTATCGATAAAGAAAGACACAGTAACAGAAACACATCACCTGAACCAAGTCTCAAACCCTGATTAGCTTTTGGAGACAAGTACTGGTCTTAACCCACTGAGCCAACAGCTACAACAAACAGCTATCCTTTTTTTAGGGGGTTTATTTTTTCACTTTAAAGTGAGCAGAAATAAACCCTTGAACCTAAGCGCAGAAATGACATACAAACCAACCACTTTAAAAGGCTAGACCTTGTGAATCAGATCCACGCAAAAGACAAAAGCATTTCAAGAAATTCTGCAGTTTTTGTTAAAATGTGAAAAGACGAAGCTCCTGCTCAAAATGTGTGAAGTTTGCCAGGTCGGTCATCATCACTTATACAAGTGACAACTTCAGTGTGAGGACTGTAACGAGGTTCCTGTTTACACAATTGCACTATTCGTCCATGTAGTACACCGTTATAGAAGGGATTTATTTATAATCGCACTCTCCGGTGTCACCCAGATGGGGATGGGTTCCCTTTTGAGTCCGATTCCTCTCAAGGTTTCCTCCTCATGTCGTCTCGGGGAGTTTTTCTTCACCCCCGTCGCCTCTGGCTCACTTATTAGGGATACATTTATAAACGTAAAATTTATATCCTGAATTTATATATTTCCGTAAAGCTGCTTTGTGACAATGTCCATTGTTAAAAGTGCTATTCAGGTCAATTCAGCTTTATTTGAAGTACAGTAGAATGAAATTCTTTCCTTCACATATCCTAGCTTGTTAGAAAGCTGGGGTCGGAGCGTGATGCATCGCCTGTGGAGCACAGAGGGTTAAAGGTTTTGCCCTGGTCCAGCAGCTTGACCTTCTGAGAAGTAGCCCAGACCCTTAACTACTGAACCACTACAGCCCCGGACAGGTTCTGGTGGATGGATAAAAAAAAAAATAGAGAGAAGCAGCATACTCACAGAGGCTTATATATTATATATATTTTTTATGTTACTAACCGTGTTTGACTTCTCAAGCTTTGGAAACAGCTGGCCCTTATAAACAGACAAAATAACATCTGCTAAAAAAATATTAGAGTTTAATAATCTCACCAGCAGGTTTCACACTGACACGCATTAAACGTGTTTCTACTGAAAGTGTGTTATCTTCTCTTAGGTTATCGTTGCTATAGTAACAGCTCGCACAGGGACTTGTACAGCGGACCCTTCACAAACTGATTAAAACGTGTTATTACTTAACAAAGGAGAAGGAGAGGCTGGTGAGGGAGCGACTGTTTATAGCTGCCAAGTGAGAACAGAAACTAACTTGTTTCACAGACGTTGCACAACATTAAATGTAACTATAAACAGATAAAAAGTATGGCATAATTCTAAAAATGTTTACCGGTTGGCACACCGCTGTGGTATAAGAGAAATAAAACGCTTGGTACATGCTGTTAGAGGAAAACGATTGACTTCAGGGAGGTACCGGTGACTCCGCTACATCACGCCACCCTGTCGTTGATTATTTTCCTATAACAGCATGCCCCCAAGTGGGTTATTCCTAACATGTATATAATAAAGAAGACTGGGTGAGTTATATTATCCTCCTGCTTGTGCCGAGGGAAGAAAATGCTTGAACTTCGTGTTATAAAATGTGGACGAACCTTCAAGATGTGATAAACAGATAATGTTGTTTGGAGGAGTTTAATTACACAACAATATTTGGTGGTTAGTGAACAGACAGGTTTAGTCACAGCTGCTGTTTATTCCAGAGTTTATTTCTGAAATATTCTTTACTCAGGCTTGAGGAATGGTACAGAGCTTTTCCATAACATGAGCTCACTGTACATGTTTCAGCATAAAGGCCATTATAAATGTTTTGCTATCGTAAAACAATGCAGATGGACCTTTCAGAACTCTAATTCTGAAAAGAAACATTTTTATTCCCGTAAAGAGTGTGATGTTTACTGAAATGCAACTAAACGTTTTAGTAAATATCTACAGCCACTAGTAAGATGAGTATTCTTGCAAGTACTTTAAAGTTTGTGAGTTCAACTTGACTACCTCGTGTTAAACCCACTAGCTAGATATTAGCATTAGCCACAGCATGACTTCTGCTTTTACATGGGCTATTTTATGTTTCACGCTCTGTAGAATCTACGACCAAGTAAACGATCCAGGATTGATGTTAGGATGCGTTACGAAAACTTTCTTAACACCAAATCAGCTAGCTGGTGGATTTTCTAGCAAACTTCATCCGGTGCCTAAGTAATAGCCAAGTTGTGCTTGCTAGTTAGCATGCTAATCACTAAACCTGTGTGCTATATAACGCTTGCTGACAGAGTGGCCCACTTCAGTCAGACTGAGCTCTTTGTTTTTCCCCCCACAGTTCAGTGTGATTGCTGGCAGAGCTGCAGTGTCCTGCACACACCATGTCCTCCGAGGCCTCATCCCCAGTGCGGGCGGCTCCATCCACAACCCCTCCGCTGTCCCCTACTTCTCCTGTCTCACCTAGCTCCCTGCGCCTGCCCCCGTGCCGCCAGCGACCCCGCTCCCCCTCGCCCATGAGGGGGTACCTGATCCCCAGCCCGCTGCCCACCCGCCGCAACCGCACCATCTCTGCGTGAGTACACACCAACCAAAATTTGCTTCTGGCAGTTATGAGGCTAATGTAGCTAACAAAAAACGGAAGGTTGTAGCTACCAGTTTAGCGCTGAACAACACACAATGGTGTCTCCTGAATCTGGTTTGTGGAGGGGTTCAGTTTTTCAGACTCACTGAAGATTCTTACACACTGTTATATAAACATGGACAGAAGGATAAAGTCTAGGCTCATGCAATACTGATTTATCCCTACTCACGATATTTCATTAAAAAAAAAAAATCGCAATAAATGATTGAATCGTCCAAAACTGAAGGTGTTAGATTTGACATTTTGCTGTACACCTATTTAATCTTTTAATTAATTAATTAATTAATAAATAAATAAATAAATAAAGTCAAATGATGAACATGAATCATTCTGCACACAACAAGCTGCTCTGCCCCATTTTTCAGCATTTTCTGTTTCAGCTTTATCATTTGAGCATTTTATCTTGTAGAACCAATAATCGTAGAGCCCTTATTTATAAATCAATAAATAAATACTGTTGTTTTTTGTTTCCCCTTCAGGACTGCGCGGGCAGCCGAGGGTCCGGTCTTCACCGGGGTCTGCAAGTGCTTCTCCCGCTCCAAAGGTCACGGCTTCCTCAAGCCGTCGGATGGAGGTGCTGACATCTTCGTGCATATCTCAGAGTGAGTGAGATGAAGCGGTCTCTTTCACACACTCCCACACTCCCCACTACCGAGTGGCAGGTTAAACTTACCAGAGTTTGACGCTTGGAAAAACACTTACAACACTTTAGCCCAAGAAGGAATGTACACTTGGTGTATTTTGAATTAGCATTTTATACTTGTCTGGTTTAAAAGCTTGACAGAATTCACCAGCTGCCCTTAAAACTTTTATTAGTGCATTGGGAGTAAACAGGTTCTTTTGTTTTTTTTTTGTTAGGGTTTTAATTTTTCCTTGGGTTGCTTACACGATATGTACGCTCACCGTCCACTTTATTAGGAACACCTGTACACCTAAATGAGGCCATCATGGGCATACACTCACCGAAATGTAAATCTTCGGCTGTGCAGTTTGGGCGAATCTGTGCCCGAGATACTGTAACTATTCTTGTACATTTTTATCCAACATTCCAACACACTATACGGTTAAAAAGTAGTTCTCTTTATTTCTAGTCTTATTTGTATCCATGTGCCACACAACTCTCTAGGAAACACTGACAAAACCACCAATTCTTCCCTGTGGAAAAAGTATTTCCACCTTTACATTTACACACACCTCTGCATTTTCGACAGCTACCCTCAGACTTCCATTATAAGCGAGTTTCGAGTAAGAGGGATTTCTTCGCCCGCCTCCCTTCAGTGCAGTGCATTCTCGTCTATGGTAATCACCCAGACACTACAGCTACTATGGATAGAGTTTAAGTTGAAAAAATGTTGGAGTATTCCTTTAATGTTTTATATATTAAATACTGAAGGTAAAAGTAAAGGTGCAAAAGCAAGCTAAAGGCTACGGTAAGAGAGCATGTTGAATTCGGAGAGGCAACAGTGTAATTATAAGCTTGTGAATGCAGCAGGACAAAGCAGGTGTCCATGCAGAGAAGATGCTCATGACTGTGTGTGTGGGTGGTTGAGTATTTCATGGGTCATGGTTTTTGGGTCATGTTTTTTTTTTTTTTTTGCGTGGGAGAAAGGCAGACCATTGAAGAGTGAAAGAATTGTGGGGAAATGAAAGAAGCTCTGGACGTCAAGAGGTAAGCGTTATAGAGAAGCAGCCGCTGTCGCGCGTCATCCCATTGTGCACGTGTGCGTTGGTGTAATCAGGAACGGTCTCCTTGAGCTTTTGCCTTGAGAATGGAAACACTGATGAGAAGTGGACGGCTTATTGTTTCCTGACCCATGTTTTGCTTCACTGTGTGAAGAGAAAATGGACTTGCATGACGCTGAAAAAAATGGATGAACCATTAGGTTTTTTTTTTTTTTTTGGAAGCCTTTTAGCATAAGTACCAAAAAAGCACATTTAGAATGAGGGGGAAAAAAAAAAAACATTTTTGACTTTAGAAAAAAAAGACAAACCCTGATTCACATAGAGGCTTCTTAGGAAGCGATAAACAGATATGACGTTACTTCTTCAGTTTTTGCTATTTGTTTAAATGTTATATTTAAGTTATTTATGATACTATGTTCTACCTTTAGTTGCCTAATGTACATCTGTGGAGAAACATTTTTTTTTTCTAGGTCACCTGACAGATCTGGGAAAAGGTTGGTAGGCCACAGGCGAACCTCTTTGTCCATGCCAAAAAGGGACTCTGTGTTGACTGTGACTGTCCTTGGTGGAGATGAACAGTGCACCAGGTCACACTGCACCGGTTCACGATTGGCCGAACCGTCAGCTGTACACATTACTCAATTCAGTGCACTGTGGGGAAAAAGCAGACCACAAAGTTCTCCTGGATGCAACAGCCCTTAGTACATGCGCTTCGTATGCTCTCTCAGGTGGCTTGGTGTGCATTTTATCATCTGGATCTAGTGCACTGCTTCCTTTCTAAAGCATTAGCCTTCCTATAGGGATGGCCAGACAGCAGAAAGTCTGCGTTTAAGGCGTATGCCACTGCAGCACAGCACCGAACCGTGAAAAGTCTCTCTTTGGGGGCATAAACTTTTCACAGACTTTCTGAAGGGAACAAAGTACCTTTGGTCTGTCATGTTCCCCCAAGATCCCAGTATGGGATCTCAGCTTTGTACTGGAGTCCCCTTTAGAGCCCATTCAGGATGCTGAACTGAAACAGGTCTCTAATTGTGATCAGTTCAAAAAAAGACAAAAAAAAAAAAACGGGAGAACTACACACCTTGGCGATGAGCTCACCTGGTGGCTGAATGTGTCTGGAGTGATAAGGGTTGAACCCTATGTCAATATCCAGCGGAGAGGGAATCTGCTGAGCGTTCCTGGCTTTGCGCAGTACATGCTTTATGGTACTGTTTGGAAAGGACAGCACCAGTATGATCGTCAGATCAAGTGTATTATCTGTCATAGGGGAAAGAGCACATGGAGCTCCCCTGTCTACACAGAGACTGACCAGAATTTTCCGTCGATGCATTTACAACTCGGTAAATGACTGAAAATTCTTGGGTTAACGCAACTCCTGGCCCTACCTTGAAACGACACTCTGCAAGGAAGAACATACCTTCTCTGTGCTCTATAGGGGGCAAAGTACGGCTTTCGCTGTAACGACAATTTTCACCTGCGATTTATGCAATACAAATGCAGTGTAGTTCCTAGTAATGCTCACTGTCTCTTGCCAATATCACATTATATACGCATTAATATTTATCCAAAATCTTTTAAGGAATTTAATAGCCTATGGATAAAAAAAAAAAAAAAAAAAAAAAAAAAAAAAAAAAAAAAAAAAAAAAAAAAAAAAAAAAAAAAAAAAAAAAAAAAAAAAAAAAGATTAAACATCTCACATGATCAGTATTTTAACCTTCGTGTACACTGTCTGTGTTTCTCCTGCAGTATCGAGGGAGAGTACGTTCCAGCAGAAGGGGATAAGGTGAGCTATAAAATCTGCTCCATTCCACCCAAACACGAGAAGGTTCAAGCTGTGGAAGTGAACATAACTCACCTGGCACCTGGCACTAAACACGAGACGTGGTCAGGAACAGTGATCGACTCCTGAACAAAGCTACCGCTGCTCATTTTTGTCCCTTTGCTGAAACGGGTGGGAGAAGAGCGGTGCTGGGTGTGGGAGAGCAGCGTGACAGCTGATGGCAGGTGGAAGACCATGTTTATCCTGATTTTTTTATTTTTTTTTTTTGGGTGATGTTTCAATATGATTACCTTTTTTTTTTTTTTTTTTTTTTTTGAAGCGAAAGGAGAAATCTTTGCTGACCGATTTGCTTACACTAACCGTTTGTAGTCCTGTATCATTGGTTTTGTTTATTAACTGTTTAGGTGGCTTACAGAGGAAAAAAAATAAATAAAACCTGAATTCATATCTATATCGATTTAAAGATTTCATTTCAAGAACCTCAAAAGTGCTAGCCTTTATCTCATCATCATGCTAACTAATCCATGGTGGCTTTCATTTACTGTTAAATGTTACCTTACATCACAGCACTGCTGAATTCCTGAATCTGACTGACTGACTGTTTTTCAGTAGCAGCAGCTTTGACAGTAATTCCGGTTGTAACCGGAAGTCAAGAGAAAGAAAAAAAATGACTGGGAACGACTGTTTACGAGTGCTGTAACGTAAGTAAGAACAGGTATTAAGGTGTCTCAGACGTTCCATAATATTAAAAAATGTAATCGTGAGCAAATTGCTGTGGTGTAAGAGGAATAAAACACTTTGGGATGTTGTTTTATTCCGTAAAGGATTTGTGTCAAAATGTATGCATTTTTTCTTTTTTTTTAAAATGGGGAAACGAAAAAAACAAACAAACAAAAAACACCACAAATCTATGTTTCACACTGAAGCAGCTGAACTGTCACTCCAGACCTCAGTATCCAGTCGGGACCAACCCTTTATTACAGCCTGCTCACTAGAGGACTGTAACTGAACTGCAAAAGCAAAGTGACAGCGAAGTCCTTAAAGCTCTACCAAGCTTCGTTTGAAAAACAACTCACATTTTGCTTTTGAAAGTTTTTTTTTTTGACGCAAATCAGTAGCTTTTGTATGCTGTGCTCTGTTAAAGCTTGGGTAATTTCTTAAACAAGAGAACAAGCTCCTCAGCTGTACTCACCTCTCTCTCACACACACACACACACACACACACACACACACACACACACACACACACACACACACACACACACACACACACACACACACACACTTTACCTGGCAGTTCAGCGGTAGCTCATCAGGAAGGAACACAAGCCAGGGTTGAAATCCAAGGACGACTGAAGCTGCAGGGTCCTAGTGCACCTCACAACAGCTACAATATAAGAAAAGGCTCAACATCAAATAACAGACATCTCTGGAAATGACGGTGATTCAGAAATGAATGAGGAGCTCGCTCTTCATCACACGAACGGTACAGTAAGTTCAGGTGACTCTGCGAATGCGCCGTACGTAGGGAGAAGACGAAGGTGTGAGACATGCAGTTTGTAATGTGAAGTCCACTAAACGTCACATCCTGTGCAATACGTGCGATAAACCGCTGAATGAAGAAAGCAAGCGTTAACAAATACGTTGATGCATTTACCCGGTAACTTGCAGTGTCGTCCTACTTGAAAAACAAAAAAAAAAAAAAACAAAAATTCAAAGTCAAAAAATGTCAGATTTATTTCTGAATACATTTATATTGCTTAGACAATATTTAACCAGGGAATAATTAATTTTATAACCTATTTCACACAGTAGTGTAAACAAACATGGCAATGATTTTTTTTTTTTTTAATCGTCGTTAGTGGTTAACATAATTCACAACTCTATACAATACTCACTCGGCCAAGAACAGACGGGCACAGAGTCATCGCATATATACTGGGATTTTCTTTTTCTCTATCTGAACAGGTTTACGCATTTTCTACATCTGTACACTCCATCTGTCCACTATATTAACAAAAGAAAAAAAAAAACAAACAAAAAAAACTTTAACTACCTTCATATACTTTACATGGACAAACGGGGCACTGTACAGCATTACCAACATTTACCTGAAAAATAATCTACACATGTAGGTAAGTAGATATTAGTGTCTCACTGATGTGCTCTATTGGCTGAAAAAGGCTGATGAAAAGCAGTTTTACACTTCCTCAAAAAAAAAAAAAAAAAGACTAGAGGGGAGAGAATTATGTCTGAATGGTGTTCTGTCGTCTATATCTGTATCGTGCTTTTTTTATTCTCTTAAAAAATAAAGATAAGAGCAAGTCCCTAAAACATACGGGCACAAGGTTAAGACACTGAGCAGTTTGGCTTTAGGGCGAATCGCAGGAGAACATGAGGCAGATTTCTGGTCGAAGATTAACCCCTGGCGCACGGACTGAACACTAAAATCAGTCATTTGAGCTTAGAGAAGTGTGGTGTGTGACCGTGATCCTGGAGTCAACGTGTAGCGTGCACACTGTAGTGTTTTCTGCACTCTTTCCGTTACAGGAACTTTTCTTGCCCCTGAACTCACTCTCTTTTTTTTTTTTTTTCCTCCAAGGAATGTTTGCAGTGTAAACAAACAAGGCTGAATTATTATTGGAGAACTTGCTGTACGCTATTAGGAAGGGAAAAGACATGAAACTGTACCACTGTTTGTACGGCTAGGCCTTGCATACCTTCAGTATGGATACTGTGGATCCTTCACCTATAATGTACCTTTAAAGCTTATTTGAAGTACTACAGCCAAGCTAAAGATCTATTTATTTATTAAATCAATAAAAAAGGCACTCTTCACTTTCCCTGGTGGAAGAAATACCAAAAATTAAGAAGAGTACCAGTCCATTGACAAGGAATGGTACAGATTAATATCTTTTTTCCAACCACAGAGTGTCGGATACTTACTGGACAAATGCATGGGTTACAAAATGGCCGACTCGGTGTGTTTGTATGCCTCTAGTGGCTCGTCACACAAATCTAAAAAGGCTTTTTGTGCGAAATTGTGCTTTGTGCATGTGTAGCTAATTTAACACTCTCATTAACATTCAAAACAAAGCACACACCACTACAGCAAGTTCAGTCGCAGCCTCTTCCACGTACGCTTTGTCGCTCGTGAACTTTTTAGTTCCTCAGAAGGTTCCAGGATGACGATGGAAACGCACCTTACAGCCCCTGCGTGGACCCGGGAAAGGGCTGTTACCTGGCTGACTACAATAAAATATTACGGATGCATAATACTGATATGATACTGAGTGGGAGGTATTAGAGCCAGCAGTAGCCTGAAAAACTCATCAGAGCTGGCTCGAAGGATTCCGTGACATTTCATTCCCTACAAAATACTCCAGGACCAGAGTTAGGTTAAACCACACGGCCGTGCTGACGTTTCCGCTCTGGTTCTAAAATGCCTACAGCGAGCCTACGGGGAGAACGAGAGAGAACCCTCTTTCGTTTGTGCTTAGAAAAATATGTGAGAAATATTTTCATGCTGGAGTTCAATTCCTCTCATGAGCTGCGTGTGTGTGAGTGTGTCTGATTAAGAGCTTCCTGTGCTGAAGTAAAGGATTGTGGGAAAGCCTGACCATTTATAAAGTCATTCAATAGCTGGCAATAAGTCAAAAAAAAAAAAAAAACATAACGATGAAATGAAACACACCTGAAAATCACAGTGACTCATTCGGATTCTTCTGCGTCGCCCTATCAGTTTAACAAGCTCTGAATGTTCACATGAGGGCTTCTTAGCGTTTACAGAGCCTCTCTTTGCTCTGAGGTAGGAGAGGGTTTATAATCGAGCTTGTCCTGGATTTACGGCTTATTTATGTGCTTAAGTCTGACTCTGAAACTGAGGAAATCCGTCATCATGTATAGGTGCAGTTTGTAAGTTTAGTGGTTTTATACGTCTAATAATAATAATAATATTATAATTTCATTTATTGACAATTTTCTGGCCCAGAAATGAGCTCCTAGTGGACCTATATATAAATGTGTGTGTGTTTGTGTGTGTGTGTGTGTGTTTATCCAACCATCCTGCTGCTTTAAAAAAAATCTTTACATATGAAACAGACCATTGTGTGATTTTCTCCTTTAACGCTGACGACTGGCGCATCAATACCTAGAACCACACGTCAAGCTAATTAAAGACGTGTGTTTGTAAATAAAAGTTGAGTGTAAAGATACTGATCCACCGTAATACTCCGGATCCCATCGTGCTCTTTACAGTGAGATATAGTGACTGAAATTAAACAAATAATTAAAAAGTGAAGTAGAAGGTTAGGGAGAAAAAAAAAAGAAACTGTGAAGGTTAGGAGCCGCCTGCTCCGGGGGTTTGGACCATTGTGCTTGTTCTCCTCTGCTTCTTGGAGCTCCACGACGCTTTATTTGTACTGGGAGAGCACGTCGTTGAAGATGTTGAGGAACTGATGAGCGTGGTACTCTTTGAAGACGAGAGCGGGACGGAAGCGGATGGATTTTTCGCCGCAGCCGCCCAGGAGAACGCCTGAGGAGAGAACCGGGGTGTGAGGAGAGCCGACGTCACAGAACGTTCTGGTATAAAACTAGCATTTAATGATACTCGTCATTTTACGTAGCATCCTGTAGCATAGCGCTGCGTCTCTCTGCTTCACTGTTACCGCATTCATTTCTGTCACTTCACACAAGCAAGCGCTAATAATAAAGAACTTACTGCAATTGTACTGCTTTCAGAAAAAAAATTATTACTCAAACTACATTATTATTAATTAGTAAAGTTGTGTGTAAACGTTTGCGTAAATTGTACGCTGGATTTACAAAAGTTTCTGAAACGCTGATGATCTTCATACTTGCGTGCGCACGCCGATCGGCCATAAGGTGCAAAGTGTGTTCCTGACGCAGCACATTTCCATGCAGTGACGTCCACAAGACGTATTATTCTACGCTGTTCACTTTATTAGGAACACCTGCCCATTCATGCAGTTATCAGATCAGCCAATCGCACTGCAGCAGCGCAGTGCAGGTAATCATACGGATACAGATCAAGAGCATTGGCTAACATCAATGTTCACCTCAAACATCAGCAGGAGGAAAAAGTGTGATCTCTGTGACTTTAATCGGGGCATGGGTGTTGGTGCCAGATGGGCTGGTTTGAGTATTTCATAACCTGCTGATCTCCTGGGATTTTCACACACACAACAGTCTCTAGAGTTTACACAGAATGGTGCGAAAAACATCCTGTGTGCGGAGGATCTGCCGACTGAAACACCGTGTTGATGAGAGAGATCAGAGAAGAACTGGTTCGAGCTGCCAGGAGGGATACAGTAACTCATAATCACTCTTTACAACTGTGTTGAGCAGAAAAGCATCTCAAAATGCATAAAAGCATTAAACCTTGAGGTGGATGAGCTACAACAGCAGACCACATCAGATTCCACTCCTGTGAGGGTATTGACTCCCCATTTAAAGAAGTGTCTTAAAAGTGATTTTATGCTACAGCTACTTTTAAAATCGCATTCTCGTTGCTGAAGCTGTGCCCTAGTGGCATCATATTCCACCCTACTATGTAGTGAGCACGAACAGGGGATAGGACGCCACGCTGTCTGTGGCAGTATTACATTACAGGCTCGTTAATATTTAAATCCACTCCAATACTAATTCTTTAGGTAGTAAAAATTAAAACGTGAATTAAGACTTGGCACTAGTGACAGTTTTTCAGTTTATAAAAAAAATGTATAAACCTGTAAAATGTTGCATTGTGCTATGTTTAGTGCACTGATAAATAATTCTCCACAACAGGATCTATTATTTTTCTTTTCCATACTGCAGAACAATAAAAAACTCTCCAATTCTATGTATAATAAATAAATTCTCTAAAGCCTAAAACATGCGCTTGAGGCCGTAGTATTAATGTACAGTTGTAAGGATATTTCTTTTTATTTGTATTGTTATGAGTTGAGACGAATATATTTTTTAATCTTAAAATATTAGTTTAAAGCCAGAATACTCCTTTAGTGGCTAATCACACAACTTCCTATACGAATATTAACCAGAATAAGAAGTGAAGAAGCGTGGTGATTGCAATTCGACTCGGGGTGTGTGTGTGTGTGTGTGTGTGTGTGTGTGTGTGTTCCTGCTTACCCTTGTCCCTGATTTTGAGCAGAAGTTTGTCCCTGGTGACATCATCACGGGCATCGATGGCACAGAAGGTGCCCTGACCACGAGCTCGACTTAGCAGGTGAGGATACTGAGACTGGGAGGAGGAAGGAAAGAGAGAGAGAAGAGAGAAGGGAAGGAGAGAGAGAGAGAGAGAGAGAGAGAGAGAGA
>CM040987.1:23171348-23182612 GCA_022985145.1 Pangasius djambal | reverse complement strand
AAAAAAAAAAAAAAAAAAAAAAAAAAGTGCTTGGACCCTTTAATCGCTGCTTGTAGCTGTTACATAGCTCCCCTCATCAAAACTACATAATTTATGACTTGTTTTAGTTGAATTTCCTCAAATATTTGAATAGTGAAGAATATTGACTCGTGCTTTGTATGTACTACTACAACTGCAGCTTTCTGAGCTGCCTGCTCAAAGGGTTAACCAACAGCCCTAAAATAATACATCATAAAATCAGGATGGACGCTGTTTTGATCACCTGAAACAAGGAACACACTGACTCTCTTCCACATGCAATAAGGTTCAGTAGATATGAAGCAAACACAAACGGTGTGTAATATTCCTGCCACACGGCGCTCAAAATCTGTATGGAAACAAACAATTCTCTGCTCAACCATTTCAAACTGACATCTATGCAAATCAAGGACGAGACCACTTAACATGGTCGTATAAAACCGGAGTTATCACAACGATAAGAGAAACCGAGCAGCTGGCGTCAACACACACCCAAACGGCAATTTGAGAAAAACAGCTCCTGATGTGTTAACGAAATGCCTGAAGCTGTTTTGCATGACAAATATTTATCACTCCTTTCATGGAAAGAATGTTAGCCAAATTTCAATTTCATTAACGTTTTTTTCCCCCCCAAGTTACCCACAATGCCGTTCAACGACCTGCTCACAGAGGTGCCAGTGGGATATATGCTGTATTTGACCAAAACCCAACCATCAACTTTGCATTCCTACTTGGAAAGTCCAGAATGCGTCCCACATATGACGTTATGTCATCATGGTCGTTCACGCCATCAAACCCTAAATAAAATATCACTTGTAATGACCCTGACGTCGTTTTCGACTTCCATGCGGTTAAACTCAAAATGGTGGGGAAAACGTTTGTCTTTTTGTTAGCAACAACCTAGCCGGCTAACTGTGATGAGCGACGCATGTTTATTTCCTCAAAACAGTGCACCGTAGAGTCAGTGTTATAGATTTAACATGTCTGTATGTTGATTGATCTAAAGTAAATACTTGTATAAACAATAAAACTCATTTAAAGGTTAGAAGTGCTTCTTCGTTTACTGTTCAGAGCGATGCAGCGGCACTGCAAGTTCCATCAGCTTCCATCAGCTCTCAGGTGGATTAGTGCACTTGATCTGGAAATGCGTTATCTCACTACATTTTTTTTTTTTTTTTTAGAATTTTCAGCTGCAAACTTTATTCAAAAGGTGCAATAGGTACAATTAGGCTTTTTTTCCAAGATAAGGTCTCCACTCTCTCTCTGGGTTCGACATTTAAATGATTCTCGCCCGCTGTGTCGAGCAGAAAAGCATCTCCGCATGCACAAAACATTGAACCTTGAGGTGGATGAGCTACAACAGCAGAAGACCACATCGGGTTCCTCTCACGTCAGCCAAAGAACAGGGATCTGAGGCTGTCATGGGCACAAAATCACCCAAACTGGACAGCTGAAGATTAGAAAACAAATCTCCTGGTCTTCTTCTAATCTTCACCTGTCAAATGTCGGTGCCCATGGCAGCCTCAGATTCCTGTTCTCTGGCTGACATGAGAGGAACACGATGTGGTCTTCTGATGTTGTAGCTCATCCGCTGTTAGATTTAATGTTTTATACATTCTGAGATGCTTTTCTGCTCAACACGGCTGTAAAGAGTGACCGAGTTACTATAGACTTCCTGACAGCTCAGACCAGTCTGGCCATTTTCCTCTGATCGCCCTCATCAGCAAGGTGTTTCAGTCTGCAGATCCTCCGCACACAGGATGTTTTTTGTTTTTCGCACCATTCTGTGTAAACTCTAGAGACTGCTGTGTGGAAAATCCCAGGAGATCAGCAGGTTGTGAAATACTCCGACCTGCACATCTGGCACCAACATCCATGCCACGATTAAAGTCACAGAGATCACACTTTTTTCTTCATTCTGAAGTTTGAGGTGAGCATTAGCTGAAGCTCTTGACCTGCATCTGCATGATTATATGCATTATGCTGCTGCAGTATGAGTGGCTGATTAGATAACCGCATGAATGCGCAGGTGTACAGGTGTTCCTAATAAAGTGGACGGTGAGTTTATCTTCCAGGTTATTTGTAGAAGGGTAAGGAATAAAAAAATAAAATTACACGTATTGTATTTAATGATGAAGATGAACACGACTTTGGATGCTTTAGTCTTCTCTTTAGGTCATGTTTACTGATAAACATCTGCTCAGTGTTTAAATAACAACACACACATGAGAAAGACACTCATTAATTAGTTGACATTTATCTTGTTTAATGAATAATGACTATAGTTTTTTTTTTTTATCATTTTCTAAAAAAAAAATAGCTAAACAGACTGAGGAGAAGAATAAGATCCGGTTCCGACCGGATTCATCCTGTCAGTTGGCAGCTATTCTGAATTAAACATCTATAATGCTAGCTGACTAGCGGCTAAAAATAAAAAAAAAAACAGTTGTGCGTCGAAATAAGAGCAGTTAAGAATCAGTTAATTCCAGTTCTGACGGGTTTGACCAAAAGCCGCACTTAGGAAAGGTGCTTACTGCTCAACTAAACAACTATAAACGACGTTATTTATTTATTTATTTATTAGTGTGTGTTTTTTCGGAGTCGGTTAGCTGTAAAGAGAAATCAGGAGCAGCTCGCGACTCGCTTGCGCGTGCACAATTCATCCGCTCGCCAACGTACACAGCCATTCCGGCGTTTGACGCTGCGTTCGACAGCGCGAGCCCTAAAATCATACTGATGAACAGCTGTAATAGTTCATGCTTTTAAAAAAAATGGGTTGCAGGAATGCAAGGGGAAAAAATCTCACCAGAAATCTCACCAAGTACGTTTTCTGCTCTTCGGAAAGCTGTGCCGTTTAGATGAAGCTGAGGAAAAACAAATAAATAAAGAAAACAAAAAACAAATTTTGAGTTCGTTCAGATGAACAGGGAAGCTCAGATTTCAACACGTCGCTAGGAGACTGGCTTCTGCACGAGACCACGGCTCGTCATGGACCAGTTGACACTCGCCAGCCAATCAAAAAAGAGGGGTGGCCAGCAGAGTTGGCCAATAGGAAACGAGGAAAGACATGTTACTTACTTGTTCCCGCCCACAACTAGACAGGTTCATTTTTCTTTCACGCGCGCCTTGTTTACCGCTTGAATGTTTTTTTTTTATTTTTTAGCTAGTTAGCTAGCCTGTTTCATTTTGGTAGCTTTCTCACACAATTTCACTACAAACTGCACTAAGAATACACTAAAAACGTACAAAAACAAGCACAAACAATGTAAACTAGTGACCACTTAAATATATTTTGTGAAAAAAACAAAAAACAAAAGGGTAAAGATTACACTGTATGTGGTATCAGAATTACAACAAATATGGCTGCCTAGCTACAGCTACAACATAAATTTTTGTCTCACAATTATTTGCGATTTTACCACATTGCTGTTGAAATATCATTTCTGATTCGTCTCAGGATGTTGATCAATTTTCAATCACCGGTTCTTTCTGTATCACAGGTTTCCGCTCACTTTAATACGTTATCATTTGTATAGCTACTAACCACTCATTCACAAAGACTTGTAACGCAAATGCTGAACATAAACTAAGATGGATAAAAATGTTATTTAAAGAAAGAAAGAAAAAAAACAATCATCAATATTAAGTTTTCTGTAAGGAGGCGTTTATGTGACATTTATGGAAGGAGTCTCCGGTGTTAATGCTTTGTAAGAGCAGGTTTTCTGACAAAAGGAAAATGTTTTGTGGTTTTGTGGTTTCCTGGTAACATGACAAACTGCTTTGCATGATTAACGTCAAGGGAGAGCAAAAAAATGAGAGGCTTGTGCTTGCTCTATCATAAACGAGAACCTGTCTCCACAACAATAAATGTAGCTATAAACAAATAAAAAGTATGGCAATTTGTTCTTTCATAAATAAAAACTTGTACGTTGACAAATTGCTGTGGTATAAGAGGAATAAAACTCTTCAGATGTGCTGTTATAGGAACAGCTGCATGTCGAGCATCAGCACATCGTCCCGTCGTTGACTAATTTTCAAAACGGCACAACATGGTGTGTATTATTCCTTATAAATCAACCTCCCCAATACATAGGCTACTAGATAACATTATTATTATTATTATTATTATTATTATTATTGCACTCAGATCCTTATGCTGTAATCACATACAGAGTCAAACAAACATCTTACTATTCTCACTAGAACTGATTCTGAAACATCATAATGCTTCATCAGATGCAATGCAATCAGATGTGACGTGATTAACGACATTAGCACCTGGCGAATACTTATTCATTTTCAGCTATGCTTGTCTCTATTTCCCCAAACAAACAAACAAACAAACAAACAAGGCTCTCTTGCATTGCTAGTCCCCTCCCAATGTTCATCTAAAAGAATCGGCTCAAAGAGTCGACTCATTCATGAACGACTCAGCTCTGTGTAGCTGAATCCTCCTGTAATCTAACACACCTGCTAAATCTAGGAAAAGGTCAGGGGGTGAAATATCACGCTATGTCCTGGGAATGACTTCTAGAGGTTTTAGTGAGATCTTAAAACCATCTTGTCTTTCTATTCAGTTTCAGGAGAACCAATGACTATAATTTACATATTGACAGAAAAACACATTTACAGATTTACAAATGTAGACCATCAGCCAAAACATTTACTTCCTTAGCCAGATATCTTTTGCTAAAGTAATATTATTTGCAAAATTCCATGAAATAACAGTCTATATGTAAAACTGTAGATACGTAAAAACCAAGTGTTTCTGGGATTAAAATGGCTGTCACTGCATTTTATTTGGTTTTCAAATGGGCTACATGAATTTTGTTCATTTTTCCAGGCATAATTAAAGCACAAAGCACACAAGTAAGTCCATCTGTCTGTGACCTGATGAGGTTTGAAGGAAAGCATTGATGATTTGCTCGTTAACTGGCGGCGTCCGTTAATTGGGTGTGTATTTTCTTTAATTGTGTGGCAGAAAAATGAGGGAAATTTTAGCAGAATTTCACCAAACACGCCTTGGCTGATGGACTACATTCAAACTCCGGTTAAACTGTGTGTATATTTGATTCCCTCCAAAAAAAAAAAAAAACTTGGCATATAATAAGTCACCTCAGGTTTCCCGGATTTTACTGAAGGGAGGTGCTCTGGTGATGAGGAGTTAAAAATAAAAACTCAGAAACTGAATACCTGTTTGTGTGTTCAAACACGCTGTGTATCGTTCGCGAAGGAGTCGGCTCTTTGAACACTGAGAGCCGACTCACACATGTGACTCATGAATGTGCATGTGAGCTGCTTTCTTGTTTTTCTTGTGTTTTTTTTTTCCTGTAATGAAAGCCAGAAAGAAAGAAAACCAGAAAGAAAGAAACCCAATACATGCTTTCATGTCAACTCACATTTGACTTGCGTATGTGACTCGCGTATGTGACTCGAGTATTTGAGCTGGTTTCTTGTTGTTCCTTTTTCTGTAATGTCATTGCCTCAATAAATAAATAAATAAATAAATAAATAAATATACCAGATTCATGCTTTCACTTTAAGATTAGCGATGTGTCCTTCATGAAGGAGTCGTCTCCTTGAACCGACTCTTTTAGGTTGACAGTCGATTCACATGAGCTTTTTTTCTTTCTTTCTTTCTTTCTTTCTTTCTTGTATTTGTTGGCAAATGTTTCATTCATTTCTCTTCACCAACCGTTTGAATGCTTCTTGGAAACCTATTTTCAGCATCTGGGTTGTGCGTTTGACTTTCAGCTATGTCTATTAAGCACGTTTATTATAAGAAGCAAATAATAATCCAGATAAGTGGGAGTACATCTTTAAGCACAGATACAGCAGGACGCAGTAACATTAATGCAGAGACGCTTAATGTGTTTGATCAGTGCATATTTGCATTGCATTGCAGATTTAGGTTAAAGATTATTGTATTAAATTTTATAAAATGCAATGCAAAGTAATGTTATTTTTGTTAACGAGAAGGTAACAAGTACGAAATAGTTTTAGTCATATTTAGGCATCAACTAGTCATAAAATATTACATAATATGAATCATTTGGGAGCCTGAAGAATCGACTCTTGCTGGTAAGATGAGCCAAATGATCCGACTCACTGCAGAGCCTATCTCTACTCAAATGTAACATTGGAATAGCACGCCCTCTAGTGTCCATCATGGAAAATGCAGCACATTTGATATGACCTTTTCCTTAATATTACATCTATTACAGCTATTTTAAACTCTACTTCAGCCTACTATTTATTCTGTGCATCTCATTTTATTTGTAAAGCCTTGAATTGCCTTGTGTATGAAATATGCTATAGAATCAACTCATTGCAGCACTCATTCATAATCTCAGTAAACACACACAAGGAAACACATGATCATTTTTAAATAACAATTTAAAATCCATAGTATGCAATCCCAATTGTCTGGAGCGAGATAGATACGAGAACAAAAAGCGCAATCTGTAGCTAAAAATAAACTAAAATGAAATTCTCACTTCATCTGCACCACCACTTTCATCCTATATAATAAAACCTTTGTTAAATTAATTCCATAAAATAGGATTCACATTAAGGATTCTCTTTGCTCACTTATTTTTGCACACTTATAATTGCATAAAGCTGAGTATCAACTCTTGGATCTTGATTCTGGATTAGTTTTCAATGTCGCATCGTTTTCGCCATCATTTTGCGAGGATGTTGAGCTGCACGGAGTCAGAAAGGGACAAGCAGACACTTTCCACAGCTCCTGTAAAACAATAAGAACAAAATATAATATCAGCAACATGTGCAAAAGGACACAGTCGGTCAGGTTTGGTAAAATTAGGACGTGGGCGATATGACAAAAACATTGTACCGCGATACTCGAAGGCATGATGCGTATCACGATACACAGTATAGTAAGTTTGAAATGAAATGAAAAGTAAGTGGAAGCGCAGTACAAAACCAAAAAAAAAAAAAAAAAACACACAGCTCCACTAAAGGAGGGACGGCAATAAGAGAACCATCTTTCCTGATTTAAAAAGAAAAAAAAAAAGGAAGACGTGAAATTCTTCTGTAAATAAATAGTAATATATTTACTGACATGAATACTGAGATGTGTTGGGCTCCACAGTTGTTCCTTCATCATAAAACGTGGTCAAATAAATACATATTAATAGTAAAAAAAAAAAAAAAAAGAAGAAAAAATTCATCTTTCTGTCTATCCTTTACCTCCTGCATAATTTTACCTCCTACGCTTCTAACGTCTTGAAACTAAATCACAAGCATCATTTCAACTGCAGTTCTGTAAATTTGAAATCTGCAAAGGTGTAATCTTTGAGCTCTGCTTTCTGTTATACTTCAGAGAAATGGGACATGGAGAGAGAGAGAGAGAGAGAGAAAAAATCCATTTATTCAAAAGTATCCCTTAGGGGTGTCAATAATTTTGAAAATACTAACTTCTCATGAGATTTTTTTTTTGGAACCAAGGTGAGTGTCCATGTGTGTGTGTGTGTGTGTGTGTGTGTGTGTGTGTGTGTGTGTGGGATTTGAAAAAATTTAATATTGATATCATAATTATCAAGGCTGCCAATACGAAACCTTCATAATTATTGGCACCCTTTATAAAATGAGCAAAAATGTTGCTCCAATAGGAGAAACTTTTTATATATATATATATTTATAAGATCAGATAACAGAGGCATGCTTTAACACAATTTGTTTCGTGTTCCAGATTTATAAGAGTGTTAAACCGTTTTAAACGAACACGACGCACCAGTTGGTTCACTCGTTCGTACTGGAAGAACTGAGGGAAGGAGCAGGACACCGGTGAGACTGCGAACCTCATTTCCTTCTCTCTCAGCTCCGTTATCTGTTCCAGGCAGCGGCGGAAATGATCATACGCCTCGCAGGACACGTCCATGTGGCGCAGTGTGAAGTTCAGCCTGAGGGAACATCACAGACACTAACCAGCAGGAAGACACACTCTCATTACCTCATTACACAAGTCAGGAGAGAGCGCCTGCCACACCGATTCACACCTCCACTACTCGATGTCATCTGACCCTGATGTCCAAGATGGAAATCACACACATGAGGTTTCAATGCAATTCCAAAGCACCAGCTGAGTATCTTTCTTTCTGGGATTTTCCACCACTGAAGAAAAGTCTTTGAGATTTAAGATACATGAATGAGAATGACCAGTGGACATTAGGATTAATATTCCATCCTGCGTTTACTACATTATAACTGACAGCTAGATTATCCCAGCAGCGCTATAATGAGTTATAACACAGCACTGGTTAATTCTCTAATCTGATTGGCCAGAAGCTGTTTAAATATTCTGAAAATTGATGCAAATTGCAGGTTCGCATTAAGATTTTCCACTGTAACTCATTCACTGCTGTTAATTCAATATATCAATGACACTGATCATTGATAAGGTGAAGTTTTCTGTAAGGAGAGGTTTACACTTAACATTTACGGAAGGAGTCTCCAGCGTCAGTGCTTCGTAATGTGTTTTTCAACACAAGGAATTTTACGCTTTGCTGTTTCTCGGTAACATGACAAGCTGCGTTTTTAAAAAATGTTTTTATTAACTTCTTCAGAGAGAAAAAATAGAGGCTGGTGACGGAACGAGAACGAAACTGTTGACAAATTGCTGTGGTATAAGAGGAATAAACCACTTTGTTCCTGTGCTGTTGTTGGAAAAGAATCCACTTCGCGGTGGTAACGAAGTCGTGGCAGATAGCACACCACCCCAGCGTCAAAACACTGAATTAGCTCAGCGGTTAAGGCTTTAAGCTACTGATCAGAAAGTCATGAGTTCAAACCCCAGCCCTGCCTCTGCTGAATCCTGAATGAAAACTGCACAGACGCCTCACTCAGAAGTCAATCTGAACAAAAACATCAGCCAAATGAGCAAAGAATGTAACAGTTTCCCAGAAGCAGACTATTTAATCGGTTCTCATTACCTTTTCTCTACGCTGATGTAGGCGGTGCTGGAGTGACGCAGATTACGGCAAATGCGATACAGAGTCCGAAACAGGGCGTCGGTGAGGTCATCGTCATAGCACACTTCGTGGAAAGAGGAAAATGAACAAACAAACAAAAATATCACACAGATTTAAAACTATAAAGTGAAACACGTCGGAGTGTAATGACGCACAAAATTCAAATCCGATACAATTTCATTTTTAATTGATTAAAACATTCAACATTATGAAAGTACAATAGCTGAAACATAACAACGACAGAGGACCACAATAACATTTTAAAATATTTAAAATATCTTTTTGCCAAAACGCTGGTTCTTTAGTCTGAATCGGACGTGTCTCTGAGGCAGGCGCATACATCAGACAGTGTTATCTGTTAAAAATCAGTACCAGTGTCTGTGAGAAAATTCTTTATTAACATGTAGGTACATTGTATGTGCAAAGCTTTGAGTTCCAAAATCAAGAAACAACGATGCACGAAACACAAAGGTGAGGGTGTCTGATCGTGTTCGCTCACCATCTGCTGCGATGATGACCGTGGTGTTATCATGGAGCTCTGATACCTCGTCCTCACTCCAGCCAAATTCTGAGTCTGCATCTGAAAGTGACACGAGCCAATAAACTCACCTTTAACCCTCGTTTCTTTTCATTTACAGCAATGCAATACTGCACTTTACATCTTAAATACCCAACCTAGCTTACAGACATCTTAGTTATTTTTAATATTAACAATATTTATCGAAACGCTCAGACACAAATGCACTTCCTGGATATTAAAAATGACCGAGCTTAAATCGAGGTGATCTGATCTGATCTGAACAGAACGTTTATTCAGAGGATCTGACCTGTGAGGAAATCGTCTGCGGTCCAGTCCAGCTGTCTCACTTTCACACCGCACTCGTCTGAGGAAAGACACACAGAATAACTGGAGCGTTGTAAAGATGCTTTCTGACATTTACTGTCATTTTTTGGATGCATTATGGTTTTGGTTTTTTTTTTTTTTTTTGTACGTTCATTTGACATTTGAAAACAATTGTGTAACTAATCTCATTACATGACATTACATGAGAGATGTTTGTCCTGCCGAGTGCTTCACATTAAATCTGTTAGCAGGTTCAGACATGATTACCCACTCAGAGCTGTTTCTGACCCCTGAGGCATGTTCTGATTGGACGCTGGTAGTCAGGGAGACACACGGTGCTGTCAAGAAAACTCAACATTTAAACCTCAGCTGCAATGAAGCTCTGAACAATGTCAAGTCTGATGTAAAAAATAAAAAAAAAACAAAAGAGATTATCGTCCAGTTCTATTTTGTTTCATTTAATTTGATGATGGTATTTCCTGTAATTATCATACATGCTGTTTTGATTACACCTACCACTTAACTACCCACCTATCCAACCTACCTAACATCTACCCAACTCTTACCCTAACTACCCCCCCAGTTACCTTCCTGCCCAAACACCCAAACACCTAGGGTTAGGGTTAAGGGTTCACCTTGGCACTTATCTACCCAACCACCTACCTCCTACCTCCACACCCACCTCCACAGACCCCTAACCACCCATCGAGACACTTACACACCCATCCCTCCATGGAAAGCATGTCTTTTGTTTGCTCTTTTAGCGCACTTCTACAGTTACAGGCCTGAGTGGCTACTGGCTCTGTTCTCCTGTAGTAAACTTCAAACATTCATGCAACATTTCGGACTGAAACTGCAGGAAGACAACGACGGCGTCGTCCGAGTAATAGTGAGTAACTTAGCAACAAGCTAACCGGTGATAATTTTTATGTTGATTACCTTCTCAAAACAGCGATTAGTATTCAGTGTTATAGGTTTAAACAAGTACTGAGTTTGTACATTAACGGATCTAAAGCAAATACGGCTATAAACTCATTTAAAAGTAAAGAAAGGGAATTTTACACTGTTCACAGTGTGAGCGGCCATGTTGATTTGACGTCACTCTGTAAACTGGGAAGTCATTTGTGGTTGAGAAGACTAGCTGATGAGCTGAAATTGCAGAGGGTGTTTTCGGTGGTTTTTAAAAGTTGTAGACAGGAAATCACAAGCTGCAAACTTGCCCACTTACCCATCTACCTTCCTACCCTCTACCTGCCTACCCATTTACCCATCTACCTTCCTACCCTCTACCTGCCTACCCACTTACCCATCTACCTTCCTACCCTCTACCTGCCTACCCACTTACCCATCTACCTTCCTACCCTCTACCTGCCTACCCACTTACCCATCTACCTTCCTACCCTCTACCT
>CM040987.1:23156890-23171248 GCA_022985145.1 Pangasius djambal | reverse complement strand
CTTATCATGCGAAGCAGCTTACACAACGCTGAAGGTAATTTTCACACAATTACGGCACAGAAAAAAAAAACACTTCCCTTTTACTTCAGGCAGAAAGAGACATACTGATTCTTTGGATTTCAGAAGCAAGAGTTATTACCTAAGGTTGTAGTATTTAATTTAAATCTAACAATGATTGGTCATCAATTAAAATGCTAAAATTTAGCAGATTAATGAGTGTTTGAAACAATGATGTCTAAATCATCGCACATTCACCTCAAAAGATCTGATCTGGAATAAAACTGGAATAAAATGTGAAATATTATTACTACTACTATTATTATTATTACTGTTAGGCAAATTTCATCTAATATACGATCTCTGCATTCAAATTTGAGACTGATGACCTTAAACTACATCCTGAGAAAACAAAAAAGATTCAGATTCAAGATGGAGTCATTACTGTTTGAGCGAAGGGGTACGCTGTGGAAGGCAAGGACAAACCTATCACTTTCAATGACAGAAGCTCTTCAGAAAAATGACGAAGAACATGACTGTGAGCCCAGTGTAATTCAAGGGCATCTCTTGTCTTCTGAGTGAAAGCCTATTTTCAACCTGTAATAAGAACCGTGTTGATACAAACCCTCTCACATGCAATCAGCTAGCACTTGGAAAGTAATTTATACTGAGCAAACGCTCTGAAATCCTAAAGCCGAGCTTCAGACACTCTTAAATCGCATACTTTATCTTTACACTACGTACTTGTACGAGGTATATGGACGCTTGTAGGGCAGCAATGTCTCGAACTGAAGACATTTTGCACTAAACAGAAATGGCAGAACCTTCAGAGCAGCAGCCAATGCACGATTTAAAACCGAAAAAATCAAATCAATAGAATTCAGCCACAGAATAAAATGACTCCAATAGCTGTCACTTTATCTGTAATCATCTTTAAAAAAAAAACTCTAGTAATGGCTGCTGAAATACCCTTCGAAATCCCGTCAGTAGGCTTCATCATTTCATAATGGAGCGCGGCTCGGACGTGCTGTTTCACTCAAAAAAAAAAAAAAAATTCACGCTGTGCAAGAAAAAAGTGTTCAAATTTCCGTTTCAGATTGTCTTCAAAACTTCGACTTGGTTTATTAATGAAATAAAATCCTCACTATGAAGCGGTTTACTATTTAAATTAAATAGGCTGGTTTCAATAACAAACTTAAATAAGGAATAAAACACTGCGTGTCATGCTATTATAGAAAAATAATCAATGACGGAGTGGTGTGATGATGCGTTTTTACTGTATACGCATAACGGAGCGTCCTGAAGTGTTTTATTCCTCTTACACCACAGCAATTTGACGTCATACTGTTTATCCATTTATAATTACGTTTAATGTTGTGAAACATTCACAAGAAGCAAGTTAGCTCCTGTTTTCACTTAGCAGCTCCCTCAACAGCCTCACTTTTTTTTTTTCCTGTGTTGAAAGACTTAAAGTTGCATCGTTTTCTCCGAGTGTTACAAAGCGCTGACACTGGAGACTCCTTTCGTAAACTTCACATAAACATCTCTTTACAGAAAACTTCACCGCATTAGCAACTATGGAAATGTAATCAACACCTTCTGACCAATCAGGATCCAGAATTCACCAGCGCTGTGCTATAAAACTCCTTAAAGTGAGAATGTTATAATTAACTAAGCTAAAGAGCACAATTACTTCTAGCACTTCTATCATTTTAACCGCAATCGAAATCCTGAAAACGACAACGATCATACAAAGCGGTACCTGTGCAGTAGACCGTTTTCGCCACACTTGCCATGACGATGCTGGCTAATCCGGTTCCCGCTCCCAGCTCCAGCACCGTCGCTCCTCTGAACGCAGCCGGGTTGGACAGGACGAAGTCAGAGAGCAGGAAAGCTCCTCGCCAGATCTGCCGAGTCAGCAGGGAGATTACTACAGAAAACTGGGTTAATTAGTTCAGGAGTGCTGTGACGTGGATTGAAGGTGCGCTTTCACCTGCTTTCCGACGTCCTCCAGCGGCGTCGCCATCGTGTGCTCTGTGAGAAAACGCAACAGTGGCAGACTAACTAGCTGTGATGACAGACATTATCATATCACGATAAATACTGCAGTATAATAACGTCATGACCGTCTGTGCGTTTATAGCTAAATAAATGTTAAACTTGACTTTTGCATCAAATCGTTTTATTTTTCCATGCTATATATTTTGTTTCTGATTAGTCAGAAGGTGTTGAATAATCCTCTATAGCAGCAGCAGAAACAGTGGTACAGGTTTATATTACTGTGCTCGTTCTATAATAACAGCTCATTCACATACACGGATTAAATAACGTCATCTGTAAGTAGATCTTTATTTAACATTTATGGAAGGAGTCTCCAGTGTCAGCACTTTGTAACACTCAGAGGTAAAGCTGTAACCTTTCTGACAAGAGGAGTTCACGCGTTGTGGTTTCTCAGTAACAAACAACAAGAGTTTCTGTCCTATTATTATTTTATACGAGAGAGAGAAAAAGAGAGGCTGGTGAGGGAACGAGTGTTTATAGATGCTATAACACGAGTGATAGCAGGAACTAACTTGTGTCAAGGACGGGCCACAACATTAAATGCAACTATAAACGGATAAAAAGTACAACGTGTCATTCTTTAATTAAAAGAATGTAATTGTTGGCAAATTGCTGTGGTGTAAGAGGAATAAAACACTTCTGTGCAGTTATAGGAATCCAGTAAACACATGTTTCTCTGAAACTTGCTGCGCTATGCTGGAATTTTCCACACCTCTATACTAAGATTAATATTTTGTGCATCAACTTCCTAAATAAAAGCACTTGGAATCCCTAACCAATCTTTATGACGTCCATTTCGCCATATGTCTCCTCCTCTTCATCACTAAAGGCTCCTTCAGCCTGGCTCAGGATGACGGGGTGAGCGGTTGCGCGGTCCTGCGCCGTCTCTGCTGGCTTCCTCGCTACGTCCAGGTCTCCATCTTCGTCCAGACGACAGTGTGGCTCCTCCTCTGACGGAGAACACGCCTCCTTCTGCTCCTCCTCCCTCAGAATCCTGAACCTCGACAAAAACACTGGAAGCGGAAACCAAGAGAGAGAGAGAGAGAAAGAGAGAGAGAGAGTTGGAATGAAAAGTTGCAATCAGTTTAATAACAAAAGCAGATTTTCTTGTGCTTCTTATTGATTTGATAGCTCTAAACGACTTCCTTTGGCAAGCAGACGGCACAGTGAGGCAGGAACGAGTGTCTGGAGAGTCATAAGTTGATTATGATGATGTAATATGTCCCATGACAGATGGTGGTTATGTCGTAAAATCAGGACTGCGAGGTTTGTAATGGTATCAAGGAGCAGGTCCGGATCTATCTGGCATCAGCGGGACCAAACGGTCCTGATGTGCTTCTTTATTCCACTTCAGCATCTAAATTTACAGCTTTATATAATTACATGGACGACATTATGGAGTAAACTTCAGCAGAAAAACTAAAGTATATAAAAATGTGTCAGGTTAAACCATTAAAATGTATCTCTGTTAAATAGTTTAAATTTAACGCTGAAGTAACTACTAAATTACATCTCTACACCTTTACACTAAGCAAAATTGCAAGATTTATGAATATGCATGAATATGCAAATCAGAAACGCCCCCATCTTGTCTTACAAGACTAGCTAGCTGCTAGCAAACTAGCTTAAATTAGCCTCTGTCAAAATATAATGTTACCATAACCGCAATTTAGCTAGGCTAGCTAAGCATGCAGATTCTGTGGCTAAAAGTTTGCGTATATACCAATACTACCCTAATAATAATTTGCACATAAGACCTGATTGGATCAAATTTGTTGAGCGCATTTTATGACAGACAGTTTTATATATTTTATAGTCAGATATGTCTTAATGTGACAAAATTCATATTTTTTTTTTTAGACTGGACTGCTTTTTTTTGTTAAACCTGAACAAATGTTAAAAAAAATTTAATATATAAAAAAAAATTCAGTTTTAATTCAGTTTTAATTCAGTGATCCTTCAATATTTTGGCCCGCTTGATAATGTCTCTGCATTAATAAAATATAAAGGATTCAATTTTAATGTAAAGTCATTAACAGACACAGCGCCAGAATAAAAGCAGAGCGACGCCAGAGATTAATGATACGGGAATCTATTACTTGGAAAGCACTGAATGTTGAAAACTGTAAACGCAACGATACAAAAATTGCGAATTTTGTCTCAGCAAAGCAAAGCATGCTGAGAGATGCAACAACGCATTACAGGATATTCCATAACATCATCATCATCATGAAATATCATATAAAATGCTAATTTTATGATCGAAAACCGCTTTAAAAATCCTTCAGCCCCCCGATCAGTAAAACGCAGATTTGTTTTTTTTTGGTATTTGTGCTCCTGTAAGGCCTGTCAGAAAGTAAAACAGTGTTTATGATATTTTAATAGGCTGTGATCACATTATACTCTCAAAGACTCAGAATTAACCGGGAAGTACCATCTGCTCATAGACAAATATAAGCACCCGGGTTTAGTGATGCGTACATCCTTCAGGGGATGTGACCTTTAGATCGTCTGGCCAGCGCTGACTCACAAGCAAGGCTGTCAGCTCGTGTGTGTAAAACCAGAGCAAAGCACCTCCATCAACATGAACGTCAGTTCTGTATGAGAACATCAACAACACAGAGGAGTAGAGACTCAGCTTCAAGTACACATGCGCTCATTTTACATCATTACCTTAATTATATGTTAAATAACAAGCAGGATTGTTTCCCTTAATGTTCAAATCATAATTATTTAACCGAAAATATTCAGCCAAATTAAGAACGAATAACGATTTTGCTGCACGTTATCATGTTAAAGCCACGGGCTTTCTTTCTCACTGTACGTTACGGGTCTGTATTTCTTCTTCATCAATAAATCTATAAATCAAAATGAAATATTACTTAGTCATTAACTGTGAATCTTTTAAAGTTCCAGTCATAACATGTGTGTACATGCTTTGGCTATAACTCCTGAATGCTATTACAAGAGGCGGAGCTTCCTGAATTGACAGTTAATATGATTGACAGATGAATACAGTCTCCTTCTTGTCCTGATTCGTCAGATGTTAGTGGACCACATCATGTTTTTATTTATTATATACACAATAAATAAATAAGCATGAAGCTAATCCAGGTGGATCTGCTCTCAGATTCGACAAACGTATAAATCTGTGTGTGTTAGCATCGGATATCCGCATCAGTCCGGAATTCCTCTATTGCTGTATTTATGAAATATTTGGCCAATTATACAAAAAATGGGTTTGTGCAAAGATATTCATGTCCGGGAATCCTAGAGAGCAAGACTGTCTGTGCTCTGAGGATGGGAGGGGCATACTCTTTCTCCCCTGTCAATCACAGCGACACTAGCCAATCATGGGCGTCTGTGAGCTCAGGTATGCGGAAGAGGGCGGATAGCACTTTCCTCCGAGCGTGTTGCGCTGCCCTGTGATGCAGCATTTTGAAAAGATGTGGCTGGAAGGCTTCACGTGTCTCAGAGGAACACATTCTCACGCGTGTCTGCTAGCTGAAGGGCGCTTGTAGTGTAGCTGTGTAAAGTTTAGTGTGTTTGAACAGAACCCTGGGGCGTTTTCCACCTCGGTGCAGGTGAGAACCCAGGAACCGCACTCGGGTCCGAGATCGTTTTTGAGCAACGTGGTCTTGATCTGCCTCCAAGTGAACTTGACTGCAGGGAGAAAGTGATTCGACTCTGAATCGACTCACTTGCAGGAAGTGAATCAGACAGCTCGTGTGTTTCGGTCATGTGTTTTTTTTCTTCTGTGAGACGCAAACTGAGCCAAAGCACTGAGCTGTAGCACTGCAGAAATACCACGTGTTCTGGAGGAAAGAGACGATCAGTGCTGGGTGGGAGCCACAAACTGTTTAACCTAGTTATATATAAAATTGTATATATTATTATATATAAAAACTGTTAAGAATCATTCATTGTTGCTCTCCGTGAGTCATTTCTTGACCAGTCATTTCTGACCAGTGATTGAAACAGTTTAGGACGTTTTGAGCTCTACATGCATGACAGACAATTAGTTTTAAATTTAGTTTGTTTAATTATATATGGTGTGAAACCCAACGAAACTAAATAGCTAAACAAATCAAAAGTATCAATTTGGTTTATAAGTTTGTGAACCATCACAAAGTATATAATTCCAAGTGTGTGAGTTTCCTTGGAAGGGCGCGTCACTGACACTTATTATCCACAAAGTGAGCTTTAGAATAAAAAAAGTTAGAGAACCGGCTTTCTAGAAAAGAGGACTCGCTGTGGAAATGTCAAACAGCCTGACGATATTTCATGCGCTGTTGCTATCCACTTCTCAGATGTTCCTTTTTTAAACACTCTTCTGTATTTGTGCAGCTCATCGCAGTCCTGCATCAGGGAACCCAAGTGTGTTGGACTTGTTCAAATAACCTCTTGTACAAATAAAGCATGCTGAGTTAAATGTCCTACGCTGAACAAAAGGGTGTAAAAGGGGTCGCTTTATGTTCGACACGGAGTCGTTTCTCTTTCATTCAGTCTATTAGGTCTATTATACGGGGCTGGCAGGTCATCAGCCCGTCTGTGTCGCTGCACACATGTATTGACACCCCCCCCTTTGTACATTAATGGACTGCTATAGGACCACCGCTGACAGGATATTACTGGGGCTGATAGTTATCCACCACACAAATTATATCCGCTCGCTCGGTGGTCCATTTTCATTAATGGACAGGGTACGTGGCTTTAAAAAAAAAAAAATCCCACAAAAAAAAATCTCACAATTACCTGAAGCCATTTTTCACGATACATGATGTGTGTGATGCTGAGAGAATACACACACTACAGCATTTTCAACAATGAAATAAAAAATATTTTAAAATTATTTATTAATTATTGACATTTTGTAAAAATATACTTTAAAAAAAAGAAAGAAAAGGACTTAACAAGGAACAGGAAGAAAAAAATGAAACCTTTGTTAAAAACAACAGATTTTTCACTACTTTTACTTAAGCTTAATTAGTTTAATTAGACAATTTTTCTTTTTTAAATTATTATTATTATTTTTACTGACCAACATTCAGCTAACTTGGGATTTATGAGGTGTTTTCATGGGCGTCGAAAATTTGCAAACAGTTATTATTTTATTATTTTATGTAATTATGAACATCTTAGATCACTGAAATGGATTAAAAATGTTCAGTATTTCTGTTTCTGTTCCAACGGCTTCACAGCGCTGATGAATTTTTGAATCTGATTGGTCAGAAGATGTTGATTAATTTTCTCTAACAGCAGCTCTGACAATCGCAGGTTTATTTTACGTTCCAATACGTTATCGTTTCTATAGCAACAGCTCATTCACAGAGAATTATACGGCGTAACCTTTGATCTCTGAGGAGGCGTGTATTTAACATTCATGGAAGGAGTCTCCAGTGTCAGAGGTAAATCCGTAATGTAATGTTTCCCATCGTGTTCAGGACAGAGGAGTTTATGCTTTGCGTTTTCTCTTATTAACTTCATGAGAGAGAAAGACAGAGGCTGACTTGTTTCACAGACGTTCCACAACATTAAATGTAACTATAAATGGTTAAAAAGGATGGCGTATCGTTCTTTCATAAATAAAACACTGTTAGCTTTGGTAAATTGCTGTGGTGTAAGATGAATAAAACACCTCAAGACGTGCCGTTATAGGAACAATGGTAACAGGAATCCTGCCGCTGATTATTTTCCTATAACAGCACACCCCGTTGTGGTTTATTCTTTACACACAGACCACCTCCAGCACTGTTTCATCAGCTTTCTGGCAGTCACTCCTAATGCAACAATACGACTCAAAAATAAGTCTCTGCAGGACATCTGAACCAGATGCACTGAATCGCACTGAATTTCAGCTTGCAACATACACATTCAAACTCAGACGTGAACACTGAGATTCAGTAATCAGCACCGGTGAAGAAAGAAAACACACTGGCTACAGTACAGCGTCACACATAGAGCTCAGACTGATTATGGAAGGAGCGTGCGGTCTGTGGAAACATCACTTTTTTTTAAAAAATCAATTCTTATTAAAAAATACTGATGTATTTTCTGGACTTTTTTTCTTCAGCTATATTCGGCCTGTAATTGACCTTGCATGGAACTGACTGTCTTTTCATGTGCGTTCACGATTCAATGTCAAGTTTAATGATTTTCCGAAGAGCAGATGGTAATCCCAAATTAATTCCGAGTCGAGGAGAGGACAAAAGGTTCACAGTATGTGCAGCTTGTTAAAATATCATGAGCACAATATTACATGGAGCAAAATTAAAAACAAACAGATCCCATTGTGCTTGAGGCAGCAGAAGACCACATCGTGTTCCACTCCTGTCAGCCAAGAACAGGAATCTGAACTGGACAAACTGGACCGATGATCGTAAAAAAAGTCAGCTGGTCTTTTCTGATCTTCATCTGTCCAGTCTGGGTGAGTCTGTGTAGCATCAGTTCTTGCAGGAGTAGAGCTCGATGTGATCTGCTGCTGTTGTAGCCCATCCGCTTCAAAGTGGTGTGAGTTCTGAGATGCTTTTCTGCTCACCACGGTTGTAAAGAGTGATTATTTGAGTTAGCCTAGCTTAATGTCATTTGCACGAACCAGTCTGTCTATTCTCCTCTGACCTCCCTCATCAACAAGGCATTTCCACCCGGATGTTTTTTTGTTTTCCGCATGAGCCTGTGTAAACTCCAGCGACTGCTATGTGTGAAAATCCCAGGAAATCAGCATTTTCTGAAATACTCTAACTGGCACCAACAACCACGCTCAAGCATCACATCTTCCCCATTCTGACTGATGTGAACATGAAGCTCTTGACCTGTAAATAATATATATAGATAATATAAAAGAACAAGCACTTTAATCTGGACCTGTGATTTCCCGCTGCATTACTGTCAGAGAAAATTAATCAACACCTACCGACCAATCAGAATCGAGAATCCGACAGCGCTGTGTGAAGTAGTAGTAAATTAACAGTCGGAAATCAGTAAAATGTGTTGTGCTCCAGATGTACAGGACCCAAACTATGCTGTGGAACATCTGCTACTTGTAGAAAAGTGGATCTGCACACCTGTGAACCTCTCACCTGGTTGTCCGACGCTATTGAGTCGAGTCATGAGGTGACGAGCGTTCGGGAGCAGTAAGTGCACATCGGAGAGCACGGTGTCCCTGCGGAAGGTGACCTGGTCCATGCCCTGAGCTTCATGTCCCTCTGGATGCTGAAAATGACAAGAATGCAGAGTAAAACACAGACAACTACTGACAATAAAAATGTTAAAAAGTACTGAGTTATATGCTTTTCCAACAGAGAGAACTACAGAAAAGGAAACATACAGAACTACTGAAAAGAAAAGAAAAACTACATAGATGCATGCGTTTCCAAAATACAGAACTACTGAAAAGGAAACATAAAACTACTGAGATGCATGTGCCTCCACTATAGAGAACAACTGAACAGAAAAAAAAAGATAATACTCTCAAGAGGGCATGCATTTCTAACAGAGAGAACTACTAAAAAAACAAGAACAACATAAAACTACAGAGATGCATGCATTTCCAATATAGAGAACTACTGAAAACAAACAAACAAAAAAAAAACATAAAACTACTGAGATGCTTATGCTCCCAGTACAGAGAAGTACTAAAAAGAAAATAAATAAAAACTACAGCGTTGCTTGCATTTCCGATATAGAGAAGTACTGAAAAGGAGAAAATCTACTGAGATGTGTGCAATTCCAATATGAACTACGGAAAATTAAAAAAAACGAATACTACTGGGATGCATGTGTTTCCAATACAACAATGGGAAAAAAAATGACTCAAAACAAAACGAACAAACAAAAACTACTGAGATGCATCTACGCATTTCCAGTAGAGAGAGAACTACTGAAAAGAAAAAGGAAAAAAAAAAAACAGAACTACAGAGACCCACATTTCAGATATAAAGAACTAGTGAAAAGAAAATAAATTACTTAAATAAATAAAATAAAAACTACATAGATGCATTTCTGAATTTCTGGAAGGGAAAAAAAAAAAAGAAAGCAAAACTACTGAGATGCATTTTTCCAATGTAGAGAGAACTACTGAAACAGAAAAAATAAATAAATAAATCTAGAAGAAGAATTTGCATAAAAGTTTTCTTCATTTTCTTTAACTACCTGCAGTGTTTTGTCCATGACTCTGATCATGTGACCAGGCAAAATTACTCAGGCGTGATATTGTGTGCTAAAACTCCTTATCTATTCATTTCTGTGCATAAATTAGCATAAGTTTATTGATATAAACGAACTACTCTACATTAGAGCCACTCCAATGTTAAGTAGGCAACACTCTATCCAGCCATATCTGGCAGAATCCTATTATATCCTCCTATTGAACGTTTAGTGCACTAGATAGGCTGTATAGTCCATTACGTCGCTCCCTACGTAGTGCACTTGTATACACACTGAGGTGTAATTTAGGATTCGGCCAGAATTCCGCCCTCGACACACCTCCTTTAATATGTGAAAACGTTAACAAGCCCCCATTTGAGGTTTATTTTAGGCTTCTAGCTACAAGATAAGGAGGATAAATAACTCCCAGCGGCGTTCTGCCTTCAGTCAGTACCTTAAAATGACCTCGAAACTGCGTCGAGATTAAAAACCCAGCTAACAACTAGCATATCTGCGGAGACGCGTGTAACATCAGTAAATGACCGTGTAGACACCGAATCTCTTCACAATGGTTCCGCGTTACATATTCATTACTTTATATTACATTACATTTCTACATTATTTTTAATTCTTTTTAAAAACTGTAATTAAGTATCACTTTGTCCTATAAATAAATATGTTAATATGCTTGCTTTGTTAGCACAGAAAGTAAAATACATTTTTTTTATTTTCTATGGATATTAATCACTCAAAGATATTTGAGAGAATATTTAATTTCTTTTTATATTATGTGAACTTAATTTCCACATTATCCACACTGCAGCATTATTTAGATCAAGTGCCTTTTAAATATGTAATGATAGTGTACTAAATAAAAAGGTAGAGCATACATAAGGACATACAATTGAAAGAGAGAGAGAGAGCGTGTGTAACAGTATAGTAGAGTGTGTGTGTGTGTGTGTGTGTGTGTGTGTGACAGTATAGTAGTGTGTGTGTAACAGTATAATAGAGAGAGAGAGAGAGAGAATGTGTGTGTGTGACAGTATAGTTGTGTGTGTGTGTAACAGTATAATAGTATGTATGTGTGTGTGTGTAAAACAGTATAGTAGTGTGTGTGTAACAGTATAATTGTGTGTGTAACAGTATAGTAGTATGTATGTGTGTGTGTGTAACAGGATAATTGTGTGCGTGTAACAGTATAGTAGTGTGTATGTGTGTGTGTAACAGTATAGTAGTGTGTGTGTAACAGTATAGTAGTGTGTGTTTGTGTGTGTGTAACAATATAGTTGTGTGTGTGTAACAGTATAGTAGTGTGTGTGTAACAGTATAGTTGTGTGTGTGCAACAGTATAGTTGTGTGTGTGTGTGTAACAGTATAGTAGTGTGTGTGTAACAGTATAGTTGTGTGTGTGTGTAACAGTATAGTAATGTGTGTGTGTGTGTGTAACAGCATAGTAGTGTGTGTAACAGTATAGTAGTGTGTGTAACAGTATAGTAGTGTGTGTGTGCGTGTGCGTGTGCGTGTAATAGTATAGTAGTGTGTGTGTGTGTGTGTAACAGTATAGTAGTGTGTGTAACAGTATAGTAGTGTGTGTGTGTGTGTGTGCGTGTGCGTGTGCGCGTGTGCGTGCGTGTGTGTGTAACAGTGCCCCCTGGTGGTGAAAGCACGCGGTGTAAAACCGCACCCTGCCATGCGCGCGCTCGCAGTCGGCATTGTGCGCAGGACAGGTGCGCTTGTGTGTGTAAAAGCCGCACAGCTCTTCAGCATGGAGCTGACTCTGAGCCGCCTGGCTGCTTTTCTCGCTTCTTTCGGGCTCCTCAGCTTTGTGTGTCTGATTGTGGCGATTGGAAGTGATTTCTGGTACATCATAGACACTTCGAAGAGAGAGAGCAACAAATCCGCATCCCTCAGCTCTCACTCCGGACTCTGGAGGACCTGTAACTGTAAGACGCTTTACTCTTTCATCCCGAGACTAGCTGCTGTGTAGAGCTGAGCCTTACAGGGATGTTAATAAAGCTGAGATGACTAGCATTAAGTTTGGCATACATAATAAAAATGCATAAACATGTAAAAGATAAAAAAAATGCAATAAAGCTGAATAATTGAAAAAAAAAAAATCCATTAAAAAAGAGGTATAGTAGCATGGATTAATTATTATTTATAAAATTAATATTAATTATAAATTAATTAATTATTCATATTCTACCTATCTATCTATCTATCTATCTATCTATCTATCTATCTATAAGCAAGGATTTGATTTTTTTCTGCAGTTCAGGATCAATGCCAGCCTTTTATGAACCCTTTTGGAAATGGAGGAAACTTCACAGATTCACAAAGGCATATATTAAGTAAGATTCTAATGGTTTACTTTCTAATATGTTTTTTTTTTTTTGCACTTGCTTGATTTCTTCCTTCATGCAACATAACTGTCATAAAATATCGCATGCTAATCTAACACCCTGTTGCCACGGTGCTGGTCTCATGATCCTTTGGCGATAATCAGAAAGCTGGGATGAAAATGCATTCCTCTTTGTGCTGGGTGTTGAAATGACCAACGCTCTTCATTTGCTTAATATTTGCTAATTAAATTTGGTGCATAAACATAATTTTGCACAGAATAAAAGTGTGATCCAGCAGAGAAACTGGCCTCGTTTCACACAGTGCAAGAATTTCATGTGTTTATAGCTCTGCCTGATGAGTTTTTCTCTCCAAAGTCCTGGAGTAATCTCATATCGTTACATACGTGTGTGTTATTGCAAAGTAATTGACTTTGGGGGTTGGGCCACATCACACCACTCTGTCATTGATTATTTGTCTTGTGTTTTAGTGTTTTAGTGTGTACATATGTGTACTCTAGCTAACTAGGAACAGCTAGGCTCATGGCTTATGGTGTGTTCGTAAACAAGTTTCTGGAAAAATGAACATCTTTTCTGAGTAAGGAGACGTCATTTCAACATGGCGGCTCTAGCAGGACAAAGTAAGAACAAGAAACAGTAGTGTGTTTTAAGCTTTTTAAGCAGACTTTTGATTTTCTATTCCTATAGGATATGCTTAAGATCATTAAACAGGAGATTTTGTGCAAGGTTTTCTTCTTTTTTTTAAATAAAGGAAGCAGGGCAGCATTGTAGTGGTGCAGTGGATAATGTAGTAGTTGCAGAGCTTCAGGGTCTGGGGTTTGATCCTGAGCTTGGGTTGCTGTTTGTGACAAGTGACTAATGTCCTCTCCACGTCTGTGTGGGTTTCCTCATGCAGGTTATATGGATTGGCTGTGTTAAATTGACCCTAGGTGTGATTGAGTGTGTGAATGGACTGGTGTTCCATCCGGGGTGAATTCTCCCGCTTCGTGACTCTGACCGGGACTGACTCTTCCTGTGCATTTTTTAAAAACTAGCATCCATTGTGATTGTGTGTCGACTTTAAGCTGGAAAGTAGGAAGCTGCTTTGAAGGTGACATTATTAAACGAGTGAGATGGATCAGGACTGCGATCAGACTGAGATTTGACTAAAAATCTCAATCCGTTTCCCTCCTTTTTTTTTTTTTCCTTCAAATTTGAGCACCTGCCCAAATATCATTTCATGGCTTTGGTCCCCAGGGTAAAAATGGCAGACAGCTGAAGCCCACTTCACTTTCAGCAAATAAACACAGGCAAGCACTCCAGTGAGTGGAGATGAACAGTAATGGAGTGTGTGAGTGATTCAGAAAACCTGGAGCTGCAGCGGCGTCCCTCAAGGTTCAAGTGTGGGACCTGGAGAAGCTGAAGAACTTTGCAGGTCGCTGTAGCAGGAGGTACACACTCCACTCTACAATCCGACTCTACTTCCAAGAAAAAAAGATGGCAACTCAATAAGCAAGATGAGTAAATAAAAAAGTATTTAATCTTTAAAAAAAAAGTTAAAGTTAATTTAATTCAAAAAAGTATTTAAGTATTTACACTGCCCTCCAAAAGTTTGGAAACAAAGTAGGGTTTTTGGGCAATATCAGCATAAATCCTCTTTAGTTAGTGACCATTTTGCATTGATAATAAGGGACAACACAAACTATGAAAACATATTTTATTAAATAAAAAGTTTATGAACATAAACATGAACATAACATAGAAAAATACTCAAATTTTGGATTCATCAAAGAAATCCCCATTAGCAGCTATTACA
>CM040987.1:23121854-23144326 GCA_022985145.1 Pangasius djambal | reverse complement strand
AGAAGAGCGCACAGCATTTTGGTGCGTCTGTTCTTATAATGCTGTGTTGATTATCGGAAGGCTGTTAATTACCTGAATGAATAGCCTAAGGTTTATTTTGTGCTAAACTCAGTGTGGCCGCAGCCGAGTGTGTTTTGTTCCCCCTCCATTTCTGTTTGGAGTGTAGTACAAGCACTTAAAAGCTTCACGTTTTCATGGTAACATTAGCAGTGTATTCTGCTCCATGGGTGAGGATGAACGTAGCTCATATTGCATAAAACAGATTACAAAACTCAACAGAAAATAACATATGCACTCCTGCTTTTATCAAACTTAGGAATTCTTTGTTTAAAAGACTTTTGACTCGTGTCATTTGACACGTACTCAGAATTTCACGTTAACAACTGTGCAAAACTTACACCTGAAAATAAATTATTCGTATAGAAAAATGACGTGAAATTATGAAATTACGTGAGTCATGTGGGGCAAAAAAATCACGTGAATATAAAAACCACATCATGTGAAAAATGTGAAACATGAAAAAGTGAAGTGTCTAAAACCCATGTGTAAAACCACATGTATATTTGTAGTTCATGTGACATTTTTGTCAGGCTAGGAATGTCAATCAAGTGTGCTAATTAGAATATTAGGCCACGCCCACCCAGGCTGTTCTCAGATGGGTGAATGATGAGGCATTTGTGTTTATTCGTGTTTTATAAACATTTGTACTATTTTATACAACGTTGCCTGTGACTCTAGCTAGCGGAATTATTATACTATATAAATATTTGTAAATGAATAAAGGTAGATATTGGAGATAAGTAGAAAAATCTATTATTCACACTGATTGCAGCTGGAATCGTTGGGTCTTTGATGAAAAGCAGGGATGCACGAAGCAGGGCCTTGATTCTCACTAATCTAGAGGTTTAAGCCCTTAATGAGCTGGATAATTGGGAAGTTTATTTGTTGTGGTTTGGTTAAAATCACCCAGGATAATAATTGGAGCTGAAATGGTGGCTTTCACATCACTTCATTTGCTCAAATTGCTCAGCAAGCTGCTGCCGAGCGCCATGTGTGCCTGCTGGCTTTCTGTGAGTGTTATAGAGGAGAAAGTCTGTGTTCCTGCTTCCTGCTGAAACACTGGGTCTAAAGGGCTTTCTGGCTTTCTTCAGGCAAAGACAAAACCATCCAGACTTTATGTGACCATCAGCACATGCTGAGATTCCTGATGTGCAGATAGTAGGAATTAATCTGGATTCCAGATGTGTGGCATTTTTAAAGGTGTCTGAAAATTTTCTTGTACACCTGAATGACCAGTGCTGTAGTAAAGAAGAAAATAGAGGGCATGCGATAGTACTATTCGGACAGGATTCAATTTCTGGACATACGTCTGTTCAGTAATGTTGCTGGAAGACATCTGTAGTAATTATCACAGCGATGGACATGTCTTCACAATGCACAGTGGTAGTCACACTAAAGAAAATCCACACATGCTACATATACACCTTATTTTAATACAAACTGACTGTTTGTGTTTCATTTTAAGTGCTTGCTGTAGGGAATGTGGCTGTACAAGTTGTGCTTAATCATTAGCTGGTCATGTGACCATAACATGGAACTCAATAATTTACCTAAACCCCCAGAAACATCCATTCTCTGGTGCACCCTTTTATATTTTACTTTATTTCATTTTTTTAGCCAAATCCCTAATTTAGTTCCCAACCAACAGCCGGCTCTGGCCATCATTCGACAGCTACCAACCGGGGAGGGTTAAGGCTAACACATGCTTCCTCTACGACGCACATGGCAGCGTAACACACTCGGAGGAAAGTGCTATCCACCCTCTGGCGCATAAATAAGCTCACAGACACCCTTGATTGGCTAGTTTTAGTGTGATTGACAGGAGAGAGAGCATATGCCATCCTTCCCACTCAGAAATCACGGCCAATTTTGCTCTCTTGGACTCTTGGTCACGGATGGCTGTGGCATTGTTGGGATTCGAACATTTGATCTCCGGACAGTGGGGCTTGTCCATTTGGACAGGCTATATATTACTTGGGGTTTTTCTACTTGCCTTTTATAAAAAGGTAGAATATGGCATAATCTTTCCATACGTGTGCACGAGCAGTCTGCAAACAATGACTGACATGACTGATTCGGATGGGACTAAAATTCCAAAGATACTTCGGTATTAATTATATTCCCCCATCTCCACGGTCTGAATAGTCTGCATTTTACTCTAGTTCTTAAACAGGATCAGCCTTCCTAATAATTTCGTTCAGTCTGCTGTCGTCACATGCCCTCATACCACTGCCCCAAGTTGGAGCTCACCACCACCAACTGCATGGCCTCCTGTTGCATACACTGAAGGTCCTGAGCTTCCTCAAAAAGTAGATTCTGCTCAGCCCTTTAAGTCCACCATTAAACATATAGAACAGATACATACCTGATATCTCGAGATCTGTATCATTGCACATGTTCCTGATGAAACCAGCATTTTTCCAAGATAATATCCAGTATTGATCGCTAGATGGAAGAAAAGCAAGGCTTTAAGGGATGCTCAGAGTCTTGAGATACCACAGCTGTTCTTTGCTGGAAGCCTCTATTGTGCTGAGTAGGAAGGACTATAATATTGGAAGTAGCTGCAATTTTGGTGCATTTTCCCCCATTAGTGGTGAAGAAGCATTTAGAATGCCTTATGCTTTTGTGCAATGTTTGCTCAACCTTTGTTAGCAGTATTTGTGCGCCGACTGAAATTGACGTTGTTGTCCTGAGCGAGTCCGAGATACACCATCACCATGTCGACGTATAGTATCTATCAGCACATGTGAATTTGTGCCTCACATGTTCCCTTTAAAACTAGTGAAATGGTCACACAAAACAGACTATTAGCAAGTAAAGGTGACAACAATCTGTCAAAATCCATATCGGAGGTTCGTGGGAGTGTGGACACTTGAGATTTCTATTATGTGCCAATCTGTTTCAATCTGTCCCTCGGTGAAAACAACAGGACTTATTGGGCTTTTAAAATAAGTTCTTGATTACATGATCAGAGTTCTCCTGGGATGTGTGAGGCAGCGCTCAATAAACAGCCTTTACCAGTAATCTAAAGTATTAAGCAGTTAATGAGCTGGTTAGGTGTAAAGCTTGTTTTCTTCTGTGTTCTTCGTCACTCATAAAATCACCACCAGCGGAGAAAGGAAACAGTTGCATTGTAATCGCTTACTTTGCCCAATTTGCCAGCTTTTGCACGTGTGTTCCCTGCAGAGCAGAACACAAACACAATCCATCAGCTTCCGGATGAATCACCTTCACAACGAAAACACTACAGGCGTGTGTTGTGAAGACCAGGTCAGAGTCCAGACCTTATTCCAAACGAGCTGCTGTGGCATGACGTGAAGAGAGAGAAATCCCAGAAATATTGATGAATTAAAACAGGTTATAGAAAGTAATGGTTTAAAATTCCTCTCTCGCTGTTGTGGAGGTTTGATCATCAGCTACTGGAAATGTTTACTGGAGGTTATCGCTGATAAAGGAGGTTCGAACAGTCATTAAGTACAAAGGTACACATACTTTTTCCAGCATGGATTGTGAATGTGAGCTAATTAGCACATTTGAGCAACGAAAAACTATGTTTTACAAATTGATATCATTACGAATAGGCGATAGTGAAAGGTCTTGGTTGCTTGGGCATTTATGGTTTAATTATTTTAATCTTCTCGTCTTTTTAGAGTTGTTCATTTTATTCTATATTTATGTACTTACTTTATGTTTATTTTTGTACTTATAATTTTACGTCATCCTTTATTTAAGTTTGTATGAAAATAATTCTAGAGATAAAGTTGATTTATTATTATTATTATTATCATTATTATTATTGTGAATCTCTTACAGACATGCAGGCGACGTTCATCGTGCTGCTGCCCCTCAGCGTGATTGTCCTCTTTATCGGAGGGATGATGGGTGTCATTAGCATTCTGGCTCGAGCCCATCGTCTTCTCCTCGCCACTGGATTGCTTCTCCTCAGCGGCAGTGAGCTTCCTCACAATCACAGCCTCGTAGTGATGACTCAGTGGTGCTCTACACTCACGCATACCACTAATCAAAGCCTATTTGTACCTTGAAAAAGCAGTGCTCTGGTCATAATCGTAGAAACGGGTAACTCCTAGACAAATATGAATCAATGACTGAATGGATAAATAAGTATACATCAATATGCAATTTGGAAACACGTCCATGTTGCCCTGCCGTCCCAGATACCAGAATATTCCGTTGGCACGGTCATATTTTTAGTGATTTATTTCACAGCAGCCAAACCTTTTAAAATATAACATTATAACCACAACTACATCACAAAATGAACTCCGTTTTATATACAAGTGCTGTTTTAAACGAATAAACCCAAATGACAAACTATATAACTGGAACTGGCCACCAAGGACATGTTAATGATTTAAACATCTAAATATTTTAATTTACTTCAATATTCCAATCTGGAGGTATGAATAAATGAATGAATGAATGAATGCACTAATGGTGGCATTAGCATAAATGATCATATTTAAAGTAGTTAATATCATAACTGATGCTATCAACATTAAATTCTTGTATTTGTAGGATAATAGGATAATAACCCCTTTGTTTTTATCCTTATCTAGGTGTGATCTCACTGGCTGGGGCATTCAGTTATACTTGCATTCTGTGACATATTTTGGGACACAAACTTGTTCTGCTCTGTTATAGTTGTATTTTGGGACATATTTTAGGCCATAATTGTGGCCTGGTGGATTATACTGGTATTTTGGGAAGGTATTTTGGGAAGGTATTTTGGGCCATGACAGTGGCGTGATATCACATCACATCATATATCATAATACATAAAGACATTTCAGGACGCACAAAATGTACCATGATATAAAATTTTGCTGAGGTTTTGCTAACAAAGTGCCTCTACGGATTCAGAACTTTTTTCCAGCGTTTATCAAAATCTAAGTATTTCACCAAGAAAGAGAGGGAAATATAAACAATTGATACAAATGTTTTAAATGTCCAGCTGATTACTTTTTAACAGTGAGTAACAATGCAGTTATAAAAGCACTGATATCTGATGATGGCAATATTTTTAAAAAAAAGTGTATCATATTGTTATATCACACTGTTTATAAGATAACATACTGGCCCAGCTCTAGTAGCAAATACTCCAAATGTAGTCCAAACTGAATGACCATTTTCCTTTTTTTTTTTAAAACTCTTTTTCTAGCTGTGATTACATTTACGGGCATCTGCGTGTACGTGGCCTACTCTGCAGCTGCCTTCCGAGAGGCCGTGTGTATCTCTGGACGCAAGACTCTGGAAGACATTGACATCTATTTTGGTTGGTCTCTGGCCTTCGCAGCCGTTTCCTTCATTACTGAGCTCATCACAGCCATCACGTTTCTGCTCACTTCAGCCCGCTTTGGCCAGCTCATGCGCCGGGACCAGGACAGGTACTTAGCAGAATAAGATGTGTGGAGGTCGCATCGCTGCCCTTCAGAAAAAGAGCTCTCGATGTTGGCATTATTATCTGTCCGTTTTGTGGCACACAGCATTTTTATAAGTGTGTAAATAAATGTTTTATATGATTATTTTCTGGAACTAGACCGTATAAAGCTGTATGGAGCAGATGATGGGGGGAAAAAAAGGTTGAAGTACTCTGAGGATGGTGGTAATTTTTCTGTCATGACGATGGAGAGAGATGTGGCAACAGATTGCTGCGGAGGATAACGATATTATTGCACTGTAATGTAATCAATGTCTGCTAAATAAAGTCTCTGTAATGTCATTTCATAAAATTTCAGGCTAATTACTGACACAGAACTATGGTTTTTCTCGGGGCTGATTGGATTCACTGGTGCCTCCTAGCCTTTCAAAATCTTTACAGATTCATTATGAATGGAATAAGTAGATAATATTAATACTAAATGAGTCCTTATTTACAAATCCAGCCTATTTATCTAATTCAGTCATATTTAAAAGAGCCAGTGTTCAGCAGGAAACCCGCCCCACCTGCCACTTCACAGGTGTGACGATCATATTTACAGTAACATATTTACAGTACTTATATGTCATACTGTATTAAAGACATTACCTTGTCTGGCTAGTCCTATTATTTTTCACTTCTTCCATTACTTTATCAGCCTAAGTTTTGATAAAAAAGGATAGATTCAGTTATTTTATCGAAGAAGGGCAAGTGCACTGAGTTTAAACTGGAAAGCTAGACAACTAATGTTTGCTAGCTAGATTTACATTTGAAAGACTTAACCCATATGTTTTCTTTATTTTTTAATGCTGTATTCAAGAGTGTGACTCACTGTTTCAATCCCTGTTGTTCTTTTATTCGTTTTTTTTAGCAAGTTTGTATTGTGTGATCTTTCATTTTAGCAGTTCTTTTACGCCGTGAAACTGGATTGTCCTTTAAAGACGTCAATTATATGTTAATATTACATTTTTTTAATCTGATTTTTTTTTTTTTTTTTAAATCGTGTAACTTGAATACTGTGTTTGTTCCAGTGTGTGAAATTTCGAAAACATAGAAAACGTTTTTATCAGGTTCGTTGGTGAGAATTTTGGACTCACATTCATTTAATATATATATAGTGAACAATAAAAGAGTTAAAACAGCATAACTGTGCATAAATGTGTTTTTTTTTCTTACAAATAATACTTTATTTTTATAAATAAATTGTCGTCCTGTAATACAGTTTTGAGCTCTATTTAAAAATGAGTCCAATTTGCCACTGCATTCATTTTTAATAGAGCGAACAGAACAGGAGGAAATCTAAAATATTTCGAAGAACTTTCAAAATCTGAGGGATGTAAATCTATTTAAAAAAAATATTTTTGAATATTTTCTAAGGGAATAATTCTACACTTTCGCTGGTGCCTCGGCATTATACAGCATTTGATGTCATACCGTTTGCCTCGCGCCTCTGGGGTTGGGGGTTCGATTCCTGCCTCCGCCCTGTGCGCACGGGGAGTTTGCATGTTCTCCCTGTGCTTCAGGGGTTTCCTCTGGGCAATCCGGTTTCCTCCCCCAGTCCAAAGATATGCATTGTAGGCTGACTGGCATCTTTAAATTGTCCCTAGTGAGTGAATGTGTGAGATTGTGCCCTGCCATGGGTTGCCACCTCACCCAGGATAAGCGTAGGATAAGCGATACAGAAAATGGATGGATGGGATATTTCTACCCCTCGTTGTCTGAAATAAAGAAATTTAATTCGGTTCCGACAGCACATCAATCTTCTGTGGTGCCCATTTCTCCAGGCGCTGCTCCCGAAAGTAAATTAAAGGCGCGTGACTGATTTCAGTTCTTGCGAGCTCTGCGCCGTCTCGCAGTATACGTATTTTTCTTTTCTGCATCACCTGTGTCACCTTTTCAACAAGAGGAGAAAAGAAATAGCTTTAAATATAACTAATAATATTCTTAATCATAGTGTTCACAGAGCTACGTGACACAATGACATGTTATGACGACGGACATAAACCTGCGTAAACCGTTTATTCCAACGGGTGTCGGCTGTTCATTCTGGTGACATACGCTGTTTGCGATGGAGGCCGGATCAGGAAGAGAAACAGCTCCCTGGCGAAGTTTTATTCTGATTACTACAGTTATTAATACCGATGAGTCATGCGCAAACAAATGACAAAACCTCTCCCTCATGAAGTGCAAACTGTAAATCCATTTACGAGGTTTTACAGGAAGCCATCATCTCGGTTATTCTGGGCTCTGAGTTTGCTTCTCAGAGGCGTTGTCATTAAATAATCTACGTTTATTATAGAGTTATAGTTCATAATTCAATATTCAGTCCAGTGTTGAACTGAGGTTGAGCAGATGGTAATTTGAGCACTGATCCGATACCAGCATAAAATGGTGGATCGGATCTCGGAGAAACATTATATCATATATTGGATATATTGATAAATGGCAAAGATTGGAATTGGACTTGGAAAAGAAATTTATTTCTGTTTATATCTAATCTGTCTGTTTTTGACTTTTGTTAGAATTATTCTTTTTTTTTTTTTTTATAAACTTGAAATCATTTTTACACATTATATTAGACTACATTCGGTTGCCAGTAGGCAATATGACGATATAATATCGAAACTGTGATGTAACAGTATGCTTTTTTTTTTTTTTTTTTTTTACATATCATGGATATCGTGATCTTTTAATTCCTTTTTTACTGACTGTAAGCAGATAATGGTAAAATGTGGTTCTAAAAAAAACATTAAATATTTAAAAAAAACAGTTTTTAGAACCATTTTTGGTTCTAAATGTTAAATTTTTTAAATAAACAACATTATTTTTTAAATACAAAAAAATTAAAAGACAATAAAAAAAAAACGCATCACTACTGTATTGCTGGCAATTTGTGAACTAACCTACTGTGATACATAATCGTGTATCGTAGAAATGCCTTTGAGAATCGTGATATGATATTTTGTCATATTGGCCACCTCTTGCTGCCGGATATGTTGGGGTTCAGACTGTAATTCAGGTAAATGGTCATTCACAGGTGAGCTTACATCTCTGAGAAGGTCATTTTCTGTCCAAACTGTCCTCATAGATAATTTTAACTTACCAAATAAATAGATAGATGATCAGATATATATATATATATATATATATGTATATATATATATATATATATACACACATATATATATATATATACATATATATACGAGACAAAATATTAACTTTTGTGAATGATGGAGTGGAGAATTAGAGACAGAGCTTGAGCGCCATCTTGTGGCTCCATAAAGAACACCAACTATAAAGCAAAGTAATATTGCCTTCAAATCCATTTACTCATTCTTACTTTTTTAAATTATTTTTTTAACAACTCCCTCTATCTCCAGGAAATGTTTATGAAATAGTCTTACCTATACGCTACAATCTGTTGATGAGCTGCAGCAATTTTACTTCTAAGCTGTTGCACATCCGAGTGCGAGTTCCTGTAAAAGAGTCTTACGTTGTTTAAAGAAAAGAAAAAAAAGTCACTCAAAAAAAAAACTTACTTGAAGATGTGGCAAGAACAGTAGTAAGAAGTACAGACTACAGAGAAGGTGCTGGACTTCAGTGATAAAGCCAAGAAGGAGTCTCCAGTGTCAGCACTTTGTAACGGAGGTAAAGCTGTAACCTCAGGTTTTCCACATCTTCAGGACAGAGGAGTTTATGCTTTATGGTCTCTGTGACAAGCCTTAATAACATCAAGAGGGAGGAAAAAAGAGATGTTGTTGAGGGAATGACTGTTTATAGCTGCTTTAACATAAGTGAGAACATGTTTTATGGACACTCCACAACGTCAAACGTAACTATAAACGGATAAAAGTACAATGTGTCAATCTTTACCAAGTTAAAATGTAACTGTTGGCCATTTGCTGTAGTATAAGAGGAATAAAACAGTTCAAGACGTGCTGTTATAAGAAAAATAATCAACTTCGGTGTGGTAACAGTAACTCCGCTTCACCTCACCATCCCTTCTTTAAATATTTTCCTCACAGTACTACAGAGAGAGTTTTATTCCTCACACAGAGCATAGCAGTTAGCACTGTACAATTTAGCTATGCACTAGCAACAATTAGCTTTAAAACACAACTTAGTCACTAACGAAATGTTATATGATTAATTAACAAATATAAAATAAAAATGAGTGTGATTAAAGGATGTATATACAGGCAGAATTAGAGGTGGCAGTTAACAAATGCTAATGCTAATGCAAGAGCTAATAAAGCATAGAGCTAAACATCTAATCTGCTAAGCATCTAATCTGCTAACATCATTCTCGCGCACCTTTGCTGACGCGTTTTAACAATGGCCGTTGCAAAATTGGCGCCAGAAACCATAGCAACAACAACAACCGCAAAATGGCGTCTCTTAAAGAGATACACACCCAATTTATCCATAATGGCTCTTTGACAGAATGAACATTAGCAAATGCTACTTTTCAGTGTGAAATTACTGAGCATTCTTGAGCAATTCAGGATTTAACACACAGTTGTTGTATATTTATCTACTTATATTTTAATAGTTTAGAGAAATATTCTATTCCTGCTGTACACTGTCAAATAACTCCTTCATTTGTTCCTCAAACACAAAATCTCTGAGGAAAGTTAATTTCCAGCGATCCTCCAACTCCTCTCTCAACTCTCTCTCTCTCACAGAAAAGCTCATTTCCTCAAAAAATGTATTACATAAGGTCAAGGTCAAGGTCAGATTTTTTATATAGCACATTTCACAGGTAACCAGTGGCATGAGGCTAAGGCGGGTGATATGTGCTGCCTCTTTTTGGTCCCAGTTAAGAAGCGAGCTGCAGCATTCTGTACAAGTTGCAAGCGCGAGACTGAGGTCTGGCTAATTCCAGCATACAGGGCATTGCAATGCAAAGCCTTGATTAAATAAAAGCATGGATAATGGTCTCAAGTTCTTTGAAAGTTCTTAGCTTATGAAGTCTCCTAAGCTGGAAAAAACTAGCTCTGGCAACAGAATTTATTTGTTTGTCAAATTTTAATTCCAAATCAAAAATGACCCCCAAATTTTTTACTTTGGTTATAATGTTGGTTTATAGGGGGCCAAGACTACAGCTAAAACTAACAAACAAGATTTCTTCTGTCTTTTTCTCATTCAGCTGGAGGAAGTTTTCATCCATCCAGCCTTTAATGTCCCTTTTAGACAGTCTAAAAGATGAGTCAATAAATCTTTACCTGATTTTAATGGTAGGTAGAGCAGTGTATCATCTGCATAACAGTGGTAGGAAACCTTGTGACACTCAAGGTGGAGCAAGTATAAAAAATCAAATAAAATTAATAAAATAAATGAATAAAATAAAATAAAATAGGACCCAGAATGGAGCCTTGTGGCACGCCACAGGTGATGGGAACTGTAGTCAATGAGAACGCTCTAATTTCCACCAAAAAAACTCCTCTTTGTAAGATGTGACAAAAACCAATCTAGTGTGGCATCATAGATCATAGATTTTCATCATAGAGTTTTAATGTATTTAGGAGAGTATGGTGTTCACTGGTGTCAAAAGCAGCGCTTCGCTCAGACAGTACAAAGATGGCACAGTTACCAGCTAATAAAAGATCATTCACTACTTTTAGGATGGCGGACTCTGTACTGTGTTTAGCTCTAAACCCAGACTGAAAGGGGTCCAAGATATTGTTATAAACTATGTAAGGGGAAAGCTGAGATAGCACAACCTTCTCCAATACTTTTGATAGAAATGGCAATTTTGAGATAGGTCTGTAATTCACTGGGGTCAAGGTTTGGTTTTTTAAGCAGTGGCTGGACTATGGAACATGACGGAACAGTACAATCTTCTAGGCAGCTATTAATGACGAAGAGTACACTAGGGGAAACAGTGTCCAGTACATCTCTGAACAGCTTAGTAAGAACAGCATCAAGAGAGGAAAAAGGAAGGAATTAAAGAAAGGAATAAAAGACTCTGTGTCATGTTGATGTAGGAAAAATATTCAATGACAGATCAGTGTGATGAAGCGGAGTTAGTATTGCAACTGGAAAGTTGATTATTTTTATATATCATGACGCCTCAACATGTATTATTCCTCTTACATATATTTTCCAGCCATTTAAGAATGTCATACTATTTTTTTATCCATTTATAGTTGCATGTAATGTTGTGGAATGGCCATGAAACAAGTTACAACTTATATTATAGCAGTTCTAACCAATCATTTTCTCACCAGCCTCTGTTTTCTCTTTCTCTTGTAGTTAATAGGATTAAAACACACACAGAGCTTGTCATGCTATCAAGAAACTTACCTCTGACTGTTACAAAGCGCTGAAACTGGACACTCCTTCCATGAATGCTAAACAAACGCCTCCTCACAGAATCATCACATCAACAATTACACACATTTTTAAAATTTGTTTATGTGAAGCGTTACTATAGAACTGCACTGTGGTATAAACATGTAAGTAAGGTAAGTCTGTTTGAGTACACAGTCATTCATAAAAATGTATATATTAGAGAACGTTTCTAATATTTTGGTTATTTCTCTGCCTTTACACGGCTACCAAAGCCTCATGGCAGCTCATTCTGGGATGCTGCTGCTCGAGCTGCTGTGAGAGATTATTTTAGAGATTTATGGAAAAGCATTTCAGCGATGCTCCGGAAGTGGCGTCGACGGCAAGCAGTTCGCAAATAAGCCGAGCTGCTTCTCTCCTCGTAAATCCTGCACATAATTACACAGGCTGCAGAGAGAGAGGAGGTGAACTGCTGGTACTGATCCGGCAAAGCCACTCACACTGCAGACAAGGTACAGCTGATTAAATATTAAAGAGGAGAACATGGGATGAAGTGCTGAGAGAGAGAGAGACGGAAAGAGAAAGAGAGAGACAGAGATATACAGAGGTATAAGAAGGGACGGAAAATAAAAGAGGTTTGAGTGTCAATTTAACACTCAAGATATTATTATTATTATTATTATTATTATACTTCCAGATGGGGATCTATGGCGGCCCATGGAACACTTCGTACACCTTGTACGAAATTTGGTACTGTGAAAGAGGAAACTCTAAACTACTTTCACAGCAATTTTCCACAACGCAATGTAGAAATGTGATTCTACTTTCCTTGTTTTTCCCTGCTTCTTCTCCAACAAATTTTGTCAATTCGTCAGTAAATTTGGATCACAGCATCATGAGACCAACCTGTAAAAAAACCCCCAGTTTCTCAGATTTTTGATATACATGATGATCCATAGCACTCAAGCAAATTTGAATGCTAAGTCAGCAAACAGGAAGTAAAGGCATATCTCAGCAACACTTTTATCTACTGACACCAAACTTGTCACATATGTTTAGCAACATGACCTAGAGTTAATGAACAAGTATTGAGTTCATAAGGCAATATCTCAGCCACAGCTTGATGTTTTACCTTCAAATTTAGTATATTTTCTTGTAAATAAGCACTGATGGGCCCAGTGGTTTCTGGTCTTCCTCTATTTGCTAAAGGGTGTGGCCAAAAAGTGCTTGGTCCCCTTAATCGCTGCTGTATGTGCACAGTTTACAATAGGATATGGGCTAGTCGGGATTTTTTTTCTTTGTGGTGTTTACTTTGAAACATTAATTAATTGACCACTGATTCATTTTAATCATAAATATAGTCAGCAGACAAACAATGTATTTATCATACACATTAAAAAAACAAACCAATTTACTGACACTCAACAAACACATTCAAAGCATTTCAGTAACAGGAGTCTACTATCTTAAGTGCATTTACTATTCATTAAGATTAAAGAAATATTTGAATGTATGCTAAACCCCCCAACCCATGGGAGAAAAGGTCGTCTGATTCCAAGGAAAAACTGCAGATCTGGCGGCAGCAGTGGTTAAAATGGTCTGGTGTAAAATGGTAAAATGACAGTTTCTTAATAGTCATATTGAATGTTTTGATTCTTCTGGCTACTAAAAATCCACTTTTTTATGTTAAGGTTCACACAGTGAGCCTTTCTACACTCACTGAGTTACACTAACATTCCTGTGGCTTTACAATTCTTGGGTTTTTTTGGTCTGAGTGAGATTACAGGTGTATACTGTGAGAAAAGGAAATGTTTTGGGATCTTATAATATTGAGTAAAACAACAGCAGTTTCTCTTGTAGATGCTGCGAATCCTGTGCGTGTTCTGTTCAGCCAGCAGACGGCAGCAGAGCATCAAGAATACAAGACAATAAAAAACAAGTATAAATGTTTCCCTTTTTAATCCTATTAATGTATCTTGGACTTATAATCATTTGCACTTGAATATATCTTTTATATGAGATCACGATTTTGCACATATGTATGTCATCTGTAGTGTAAAAAAAAAAACATTCACTATGAAGGGTGTACTGATTTATCTGCTCTCATCAGTGGTATATAATGCTGTCAGTGGTGTATAATTTACTAAAACATACAGGGATATTACACAGTTGTATTATAAAATTTCTTGCATTTTTTTCCCCTTCAAAACAAAGTCATTTAATCACTTCATGGTGATGGATAATAAACAAATTTACTGTATATATGGTCAATGGACAGAGGAGGCCGTCCCCCAAATGTCAGTGACTGGATAAAGAGGGCGTTAATCAGAGAAGCAATCAAAAGGTCAAGGGGAACTCAAGGTCAAGGAGCTGGAGAGATCCATGTCTCAGAGAGGAGAAGCTGTCGTTCTAGCCGTATGAAATCCTGTTTGAAATTTGCTGTCTCCGACATGCCTTTTGGCAAATGAAGAAAAAAAAAACAACAGTTCTCTGGTCTGATGTGAAGCCAATAGAACGTTTTGGGCTTGGCGCAAAGTGGTACATCTGGAAAGAAAACCAACACTGCTCATCACCCTGAATACACAATCCACACTGTGAAGCACGAGGGTGGTAGCATCATGTTGAGAGTTACCTTAGGCCTCTTGGTTGCTTCTCTGACTAATCCCCTCTTCACTGATTTTTGGTGTACAACCTCCTTGAGCCTATCCATTTTTTTAAATTACGTGAATGCTGTCGCCCTGTGTGCACCTGTTCCTAGAAGAACCCAAGAGTTTTTGTTAGAGAACTTTTGCTATAAATATTTTTATAACCAAACTTTTATTATACTTTATATAACCAGAAGTTTGTCCCTTGTCTTGGTCTTCACGATGCTGTTTGTTTAGGTATGTTCTCCGACAAAAACTCGGGTTCTTCTCGGAACAGGAGCACACAGGTCGAATGCATTCAAGTTATTATGTCACTTCTAACACTTCTTTCTTTTTCTCTTTATAGAGAAAATACTATTTTAAAATGTATTATTTTAAAAATGTTACTGAAATATTATTTAAAACAAAACGTTCTTTGTTATTACGTGAATAATTTCTTTGTATGTCTGATTCATCAGGCTCATTTTATTTTGCATAGCCTCCTCTAAAAAAAAGAAACATATTTCCACATTAACATGAAAATACTCCTTTTGTTCTTGCTTTTTAAACAAAAAAAACCCCGATATCTCAGGATTTTTGCCATAATATCTAATTTCTTGTATTCGGTTATTATTGTGTATTTACCGTAAATACAGAGTTCTGATTTATTAGATTTTTTGGAGCTCTTTCCTGTTTATTTTCCACCATTTCCTCCATTTCTCAGGAAAACGTGTCGTCCGTCCCACGTCAGCGCCGATGACGTGTGTGGTTTTACTCGCTGGAGCCGCTTCAGACGCTGAGCTTTTAAACGGACGTGTCTGTAATGAAAACGAATGATGGCAGTCATTACAGCACTAGTCATAGCTTTAACAGGAAGTGATCAGTCAGCATAGATGTGCCCTTTACACTCCGGCTCAATTAGACAGTCCCTTTCACCTGACCCTGTTTTACTAACCAGCTTCTGCAGGTTCCTTACGCAGGACCATCAGTTCAGCTTAACTGATGAGCTGAGAAACTTCTGTTAGGTTAAAACACACGTTAGGAAAAATCTGTGAATTTTTATTTTTTAACATGAAAGCTGTTTTAATTCAATTCAATTTTATTTGTGTAGCGCTTTTAACAGTGGACATTGTCACAAAGCAGCTTTACAGAAATAAATACATTCAGGATATAAATTTTAAATGTTTGAATTTATCCCTAATGAGCGAACCAGAGGCGACTCCTGAGATGATTTGAGGAAGAAACCTTGAGAGGAACCAAGGTTTAATAACAACCTGAAAAAAAAAAAAAACCATGAGGCTCCTCACTGTACAGCTCCTCTTTCTTCATCTCTCGGAGCTCTCTGTGATATTACAATACGTCATAACAGAAACTGACGCAAAAAGTGTTTGCCATTTCCATTTATTTCTTTTTTATCTTTTTTTTTTTTCATTGTTTCCTTTGTTTGTTGTCCTTTGTCCTTTTCATTTCAATTTTCTCTTCCCTTTCTTTTTTTCTTATTTGGTCTGTTCTGTCTTTCTTTCCCTTTCCCTCCTTTTTTTTTAAAAAGTCTTTTCCTTCCACCCCTTTCCCTTCCCTTTCATCCTGTCTATCCTAGTTCATGTTTTCCTTTAAATATTTTTCCCATTTTCTTTTGTCCTTTTCTTAATTTTTTATTTTTTCTCTTCTATTTTATTTACATTTTCAATTGTTTTTACTCTGTATTTTATTATTTCTTTAGTTTTTTCCCCCTTTTTCCCATTTTCACTTTTCTACCCTTTTCCATATTTTCTTTTAATTTTTTTTCCTTTGTCACCTTTTTTCTTAGTTCTTGTCTTTGTTATGCAGATTTTTTTTCCATTTTCCTCTCCTTTCTTTTGAGAGTATGTACTTTGTGAGCAGTGGTATAAAAAGAGCCTCAACATGCTAGGAGGAGAATGCTCAGATCTTATTTCCATGACATGGTAAACATGTATCTTTACCATGATGTCTATTGAACACAGTATATCATTTTGTTTTTGTTTTTTATTTTTACTTTCCACCTTAGTGTAAGCTGTAGTCAGAAACATAAAAAGAGCCTCAACAGAGCTAGAAGGAGAACATCGTGTCCAGGATACGAGGCCATAGAACATGTTGTCTGTTGAACACAGTATAACAACACATTTACGCTACTGTGTGATTTCTGTAACCCACTGAGTAAAAGTGTAGCTTCATTTAAAAATCCTACACATACTGTATACGAGAGCAGAGGAATAAAGCCCATGCTTCAGAGAGAGAATCTGGCAATTAGCGCATTAAACAGCGCCGGTCCTGTGAGACTCGCCACAAAGTGCGCACGGTAGAAACTAATTTCCTTTCTTTTTTATTTCTTTTTTGTCCTCTTCTTTCTTTTCCGTTTTTGTTTCTATTCTTTTTTTCCCCCGTTTCCATCTTGTACATTGTGTTTATTTGTTTTTCATTTAGAAAACTTTCTGCAAAGGTTATATGTATAATGAACTATGAATACATTCATAACCTGTTACAATGCATTCATAAGGCATTATGCACTCACCATCTTGAAAAGGCAGCGCAGTTTCTAGCAGTACTTACAATGCATCATTAGGCTTAGATTATTAGATTAGCCGTTGTAAACACACTGACAGCAAAAAAATAAAAATTAAAAAATTAAAAATCAGGACACTTCTCCTAATGCTCTATATAATGGTGATTGGGTTCTTTGTTATTTGTGTTCATAATGCAGCATAAAAAAATATATATAAAGTGTATTTTTATAAACAATTACGTGTATAATGCCTTATGACTGCATTATAACATATGAATCTGTTCATAGCTCATTATAACCATGACCAAAGAAAAATCTATGCAAAAGAGATGTTCAAAACACGAAATATTCCAGAAAGCTCTCGTATTTTTTTACTTGTTTTTCATCATTTGATTCATTTTTCAGATTCATTTTGAGGCTAAAATGAATCAGGGTCAGTGATCCAACAGTTCGGCTCTTTTATTTGTCCTTATTTGTCTAAAAATAAAACCGCTGAATCTCAGAATCCAAACAATGCATCTGACATATCGGTCTTCGCTTTGACTGCAATAAAATTGATTTATTCGGCGATGGATGGCAACGTTTGGTCCCTCGGTCAGATGAAAATGGCGCCGCTGAGCGTGGATTCCACTGGGCCCTCATTACTGCTGAAGGTCGAAACCCAAACAAGGATCTAGAGAACGATGCGTCGTGTGACTCCTGCTCATTTGCCGAACCGAGGCCTCAGTGAGTCATGCGGCGGCTTGGCAAAGGCCATGCAGGAGAAAGGCTCGTGTGCTCATAGGAAATGTTTAGATCACCATAATTGCTTCACTGTAGACCTTTATATTATCATCACAATACTGTATTACAAATGAGCAGCTTTGGCTTCCTGTTACAGAAGCAGGCAACATGGTTAATCTTAAAAAAAAAAAAAAAAAAAAAAAAAGTAGCTACACTGGAAATACCCATACAGGTGTATGCAAAAGTTTGGGCACCGCTCACCTTGCAATGTAGCTTAGTTAAAACAATCTTTCAAAATTTTTAACACCTCACTGGATGTCTTTCATTAGATAATCCTGTTTAAACCACAGCACTGTTAACTTCTGGATCCTGATTGGTCAGAAGGTGTTGAATCATTTTCTGTAACAGAAGCCCTTACAGTAGTGCAGTAGCAAATCACACCTTTATTAATTAATTGTGTTTGCTTATTTTACATTTATGGAAGGAGTCTCCAGTGTCAGAGGTAAAGCTGTATATCTACGTTTTCCGACATCTTTAGGACAGAGGAGTTGCGCTTTGCTGACCCTCAGTAACATCTCGAGCTTGGTTTTTCGGTCTTATTAACATCAAGAGAGCGAGAAAAGAGATGCACAAAACATCCACTAGACAAGATATAGCTGCTATATCTTGTCTCATGGATGTTTCACACCATTAAATATAACTATAAACTGATAAAAAGTACACGTCGACCTTTAATTAATAAGAAATTGTAAGCGTTGATGAACTGATGCAGTGTAAGAGGAATAAAACACTTAATCAGCTTCAGGATGGTGACAGTAACTTTAGTTCATCCCTCCATATTGTTGTTGATTATTTTCCTATAACAGCATGACACTGAGTGTTTCATTCCTTACATCTATACTATCTGTATGCGTATGCGCAGGGAAAAGGTGCGACGTGTCGTTCTGTACATGCACTAACTTACTGGATACTGAAAAAAAAAAAAACGAAGCTTTTAATTCATTAAAACACACTGCTTCATGCAAAAACACTTTAACTTTTCCTTTCAGCTCTAATCCTCGTTTACGTCCTTTTCACCACCAGCTTCTTTGAGAGAGGCAGAATTATTTCACTTACCCTCTTTCAGACCTCCTGCTCAGACCTTTTCATCACTCACTGTTTTCACATAATGCATTTTTATCCCGGATTCAAATTCTCCAACTAATGGACTCTTTATATATATATATATATATATAAAGTCATATTTAATTATTTTTTACTTCTTGCCGGTCAGCAGAACAGCAAATGAGCCCCGCTTTCTTTTCTCCCCCCCTCGGCTGACGTAATGGATGCAAAAGCATGAACAGCTCGTGGAAAATTAAACGTTTTTAGAGGTTTAATAAACGCGAGGGCTGGTAGCATGCCTGATTTGTAAGACTCCAGAGTGCCGATGGGAGGAGGAAAAAAAAAAAGGAGGGGGGTTTAGGGGGAGACGGCTAGCTGAGGGCGAGGAAAGCAACCATTCACACACCGGCTGCAATTTGCATGATAATCAATCCAGGCCCATTCAGCGACTCAAACAGAGCAAAGAGACCCAAATTACTTCATTTAATACTTGATTTAATTCTGAAACATGTATCATATTATTACTGACAGGAGCTGCGGGGAGCGAGCGTGGGAGCGCGAGGGCGCGTTAAAGGACTGCAGGAGGAAACAGAAAAGACAGCCGAGGAGCCGAATTAAAGAAACGCCGAGGCCTGCTTCATGTCTCCCCGAGGAAGCCCATCTTGAGAGAAAAGCACGTTTTCTCCTCATATAATGGAATTAATAACCAATTTTAAATTACGCTCCCCGACACGTGACCCGAGACACGTTAATTATTGATCACCCATTTCTGTGAAGATGAGTTGTAATTACCTAGCATAATGTGACTCCTTCATCACGTTTAAACATTTATATCGCTTATCTTGCCGCGTATCCGCTGGCTAAGTTTTTCTAATTACGCCGATCGAGTCGAGAACGGGAGGCAATTCGTCTCGGCTTCAATTAGAACTATCTGCAGTGCGCATAATTTATGAAGTTCCAGCACACCTTGATGATATGCAGCCTCCATAAGAGACGTCTCTACTTTACAGTGGCGAGGGAAGGAGATGTCCTCGCTCCAGAAGAACAACTTCCTGGTTGTGGTCCTACTCTGAAATACACAATTAAAGTTCACCTCAATTCGCTGCAGTGAGTTTTTCATTTCCAGCATTCGTTTTTCTTTTCTTTCTAATATTCTTATTCATTCATTTATTTATTTTTTCTATATTATCTTCCTTTCCCTTTTTCCCTTTCCTCCATTTTGCCTTTGTTTTTCATTTTTTCTGTATCCTTTTCTTTCGTTCCCATTTTCTTGTCTTTTTTTTTCCCTTTTCCCTTCCCTGTTCTTTTGCCATAATTCACTGAAGTTCACATACAGCGAGTCATGTTCTATTTATCTTTTCCTTTTTTTTTTCCTCCTGTCATTTTTCCTTTCCACCTTTCTTTATTTTTCTTTTTCATTTTTTACTTTGTTTACTTTCCATTCTCTTCGATTCCTGTCCCCTTCTTTTCTTTTGAAAGTAAGTTTTGTCATAAAAATGAGCCTCAACACGCTAGGAGGAGAAAAAAAATAAATGGAAATGTTTTTTTTCTTTTTCACTTTCTTTTCTTTGTACTATTGCTTTTTTCTCTTCCTTTTCACATTCTCTTTTGAGAGTAAGTCCTGAGCAACCAAAATAAGAGCCATTTCTATTTATTTTTTTCTTTGTTTTCCCTCCTTTTCTCCTCATTCCTTTTTTGTCATTTGTTCTTTTCTGATTTTCTTGCTTTTTCTAACCTTTCCTGTCATTTTTCAATTTTTCTTATTTCGCTTTATAAGCTAATCTTCATGTTCTTTTTCCCTTTCCTCTCAATTTCCCTTTCCTCTTTTCTGCCGTTTCTTTTTTCCATTTCCCCCCCATTCCTGTTCCTTTCCTTTTGCGAGTAACTAAGTTGTGAGCGGTCATAAAAAAAGAGCCTCAACATGCTAGGAGGAGAATACTCAGCTCTAACTTCCATGATAAGCTAAACACGCAGCATTTCCGTTACCGTTACCACCCTGTCTGCTGAACACAGTATGTATGTTCCCATCTTTTTCTTCCTTCTTTTTTATTTATTTCCTGTCCTTTTCTTTCCTTCTGGCTTGATGAGAAAAAGCTGTGTTTCTCCTCTAAAATAAAATTACCCAAGTGATATTTTTAGCAAAGTTCACTGCAATTGGTGAAAATCACCTCCCACTCATCACCTCGTTGTTTTTTTTTTCTTTTCTTTTTTTTTTTTTTTTTATGAGCTTCTCCCACTCTTCAACCTCAACGATCCGGCTGGAGATCCGTTTCATAACCTTTGTGCGCCGGAAGCCTGGAAGGAGCTGCGCTTTGATCAGATTGCGTCCTTCTTTCTCGCCTCCGCATCGTTCTTCGGCTCCGGGGAGAAAAAAAAAAAAAAAAAAAAAAAAAAAAAAAAAAAAAAAAAAACCTGAGGGATGAGCGCATCGCTTCTGGAGGCATCAATTTTATCCGAGCTCCTTGTGCCTTTTAAATGCAATTTAGCTCGGTCGGAATTGAATCAGGGGGAAAAAACGTACTCCATCACCAAGAAACACGATCCACTTGCTATAGTACTTTATGAGTTTAAAAAAAGAAAGAAGAAGAAGAAGAAGAAGAAGAAGAAGGAGCAAGCCACGACGAGTTCTCCTTATCTTGAGAAACTTTATTGATGGTTACTGTTATGCGGATCATAGAGTGCATGCACATACAATGACAAGGAGAAAAGGCCCGTTTCACAACACCTACTGGAAGCAGAAAAGTATAGCAGAGTTACAGCAGTGGAATACGATCAATTTTCTCGCCCTGGGTGTGTGATAACACACACACACACACACGCACACACACACACGCACACACACACACGCGCACACACGCGCACACACGAGAGGATATTCGCAGCTGGATAAATTTGAGCTGCTGCCCTATTTTATTTGTTTATTTTCATTTTAATATTTTTTTATCGACATATTTTTTACGTTTTTAAAAAAAGGAGATATGTGACAAACATCTCTAAGTAGATATACTTGTAAACAACAGGAAGGGAAGTTTTTCTTCGTGTATGCACAGCCAAGTGGAGCACTTGGTTTTATTTGTGTAGCACTTGGAAAAATGACATACTGATCCTTATTCGTATTTACATATAGATTTCTTTTTTTCACAAGTCCTATAGTTCTCAGGTTTTCCGAACGGTTTTCAAAATGTAAAGGCTGCGTCTCTAGAAAATAACCTTACAAAGGATGTCACATTACAAATGATCTTGAAAATAATAAAAGCTAAATAATAATAACAATAATAATAATAATAATAGCAAAAAAAAAAAAGTATGAAAAAAAAAACAAACGCAGGTCACGTGTGCAAAATAGTACAGACAAAAAATATCATAATCATATGTACAATAGTGATTGCATTACTTGTGTGAACTTGTGTCGATATAAATTTGGAGTATGATTCCCGTTTTTAAAAAAAAACAAAAAAAAACCCAAAACGAAACAAAGAATAAAAGAGACACCTTCTTCTAACTACGCTAAAATCTAAAACATGACACAGCTGTGCATTTCATAGAAGAGAACATTTTCCACTGAACAGCTCGTATGTAATATACTTGGTTTGTTATTTCTAATATTATTATTAATATTATTATAAATTATTAGTAGTATCATTATAACTCACCCCCCACTTTCATCCGGTACAAATAATCGTTACTTTTGGAAAAAAAAAAAAAAAAA
>CM040987.1:23079238-23113445 GCA_022985145.1 Pangasius djambal | reverse complement strand
TGTAAAGTCAGTGTCTAAGGCAGGAGTGTAAATTCGGTGTCTAAGGCAGGAGTGTAAAGTCAGTGTCTAAGGCAGGAGCGTAAAAAGTCAGTGTCTAAGGGAGGAGCGTAAAGTCAGTGTCTAAGCCAGGAGTGTAAAGTCAATGTCTAAGGCAGAAGTGTAAATTCAGTGTCTAAGGCAGGACTGTAAAGTCAGTGTCTAAGGGAGGAATGTAAAGTCTGTCTAAGGCAGGAGTGTAAAGTCAGTGTCTAAGGCAGAAGTGTAAATTCAGTGTCTAAAGCAGGAGTGTAAAGTCAGTGTCTAAGGGAGGAATGTAAAGTCTGTCTAAGGCAGGAGTGTAAAGTCAGTGTCTAAGGCAGGAGTGTAAATTCAGTGCCTAAGGGAGGAGTGTAAATTCAGTGCCTAAGGAAGGAGTGTAATTCAGTGTCTAAGGCAGGACTGTAAAGATGGTGTCTAAGGCAGGAGTGTAAATTCAGTGCCTAAGGGAGGAATGTAAAGTCAGTGTCTAAGGCAGGAGTGTAAATTCAGTGTCTAAGGCAGGAGTGTAAAGTCAGTGTCTAAGGGAGGAGTGTAAATTCAGTGCCTAAGGAAGGAGTGTAATTCAGTGTCTAAGGCAGGACTGTAAAGATGGTGTCTAAGGCAGGAGTGTAAATTCAGTGTCTAAGGAAAGAATGTAAAATCAGTGTCTAAGGCAGGAGTGTAAAGTCAGTGTCTAAGGCAGGAGTGTAAAGTCAGTGTCTAAGGCAGGAGTGTTAATTCAGTGTCTAAGGCAGGAGTGTAAAGTTAGCGTCTAAGGCAGGAGTGTAAAGACAGTGTCTAAGGCAGGAGTGTAAAGTCAGTGTCTAAGAGAGGAATCTAACGTCACCATCTACAAGGGGACTGTAATGTCAGCGTCTAAGAGAGGAATGTACAGTTAGTATGCAGGGAAGGAGTGTAAAGTCAGTGCCTAAGGCAGGAGTGTAAAGTCAGTGTCTAAGGGAGGAGTGTAAAGGCAGTGTCTAGGGAGGGAGAGTGTGATCTAGCAGTTAGCATGCTACAGAAACAAACAGTGAATGTGACCTGCATCATTCGCTGCATTACCCAGCCTGCATGACTCAGTGCACAGGTGTGACAAATGACGCATCACGACCTCGATCTCACGTCTAATTAGGGACACTGGCTTGGCAGCCATCTTGCAGGGCCCCTTTTTAATTGCTGCTTGCAGCTATATTTAATAACTTAATGAATCATTCATTTGCTGTGAGTGTTTGGATAGAATCGGCCGTCTTAATCACATTAGTGGACTTGTTTTGAATGTGCACGCCGATTCAACGTGACACTATTGACCGAAGGGAAAATAAAGCAGCTTGTTGTGGGCATTCAGTCGAACAAATGAACCAAGCAGCAACTTTTGTTGCACTTTACAAAAGCGTGATGAAAACATGATCCTCTACAGAATGCTGAAAGAACAGTTATACATGACTGAACAATAGCAAGAAAACACTTGCATCATTTTTTTTTTGAGGCACATGACAGCTAAGTTAACCTTCTATGAATGGTTCCGCTCCTCACTTTGTCATCTTCTTCCATGCACTTAACAAGAAGCCTCAAGGTTCGTGAATGTAAAGGAGCATAAAAGGTGAACAGTAATTAAGTAATTATTAAGTAATTAGCATAGAACAGCTAATTCAAGCTTTCTCAGTCAAGCAACAAAGGCAAGGTCATGCACAACAAGCTGTTTCGTATCTATGCAGCCTATTCGTCATGAACAAACCGAGGCAGTGCTCGTGGCGCACAGAAACACAGCTGGTGTGTGTTGCGTGTTAGCCCGTGGATTCTGGGAGCACCGGGGAGATCTGAGCGCATGCACATGGAACGTCAAAGGTCACAAAGTTCAGTGGGCTAATGCAGGCATCGAGGCTGGACTAGAGGGCTTCGTGAGGTGAAGAACGGCAACACACTGTCCCGACCCATCTGGCCTTGACCTAGGGCACTCCAGATGGCACGATCAGAAATTCAAATCCCGTCCACCTGTTTCACATGAACACTGAATTTGCATGAGAGAAATTTTGGTATATAATGCACTACACATGGCTGGAAACAATGACTTTAACACCATTAATAATGCACTATATATGAAACAGGCGGCCATTTTGGAATAATGATAAATATTGTAACTTTTATAAATTAAAATTTTTATACTTGGCACACGTAGTAAAGTGAGGATGGAATCTGAATTTATTACTTGTTTGAAAAAACATCTTGCTCGCTATTATTCTGGAGTATTTATACATATTTATATGCGTGTTCCCCACAATGCATTGCAAATCTATCCATTTTAACCCAGAGAAACGGCAGCAAGCATTGCACTAATTCACAAATTTACTAGTCAACAAAATAAACTGTAAAGTTAGCTGTTATCTGATAAATACAGCTCCAAAATTATTGGCACTCTTCCTTGAAACAAGCAAAAAATGATTATAAAAAATTAGTACTCATGACATTAGTGATATTTTGAGCTAATTTAACCTTCTGAACCACAACTGGCTCCACATTTATGCCGTACTTTTGCAATAATCACAATCTTTGTGCAATAATCGCAGTTTTAATAAAAATATAACTGTATAGTAATTTAAAAAGCAAGCAATTTTGTGTAATTGTGCAGTTCAAAAATGTTTTTTTTTTCAATTTTTTATTTATTATTTTTTACAATTATTCTTTTACAGGGTGTCAATATTTCCAGAGCTGACTCTGTTCTCTGTAGTTTGAGGTCGTCCCTGTTTAGCAGCCTTTTTTTTTTTTTTTTTTTACAATTATCTAGTGCAAAGCCTACTAGCATGAAGTCATTTTTTAGTGAGTTCATTGTTGCTCTCTGCACAGTCACTGAGTTCTCATCATCACTTTCTTAGAGGGAAATGAGTAATTTTTAGAACGTTGCTAAACATTTTCAGGGCTCTGATGAACGAGATCTCTCTGAATAGAGTGAAACGGTGCCAGAGATCGACACGCTAAGACTTGGCAAAGATTAAAACCTTATTTTGTTAATATCTAATTACGCTTGAATCGTAGGCAATTTCACATCTGTTTTTGCTGTGAATGGTTCTCAGTGTTCCCCAGCGGAATGTGAATAATTAATTCTAGACAATTACAGCACAGAGTAATTTGTTTTTATTATTTAGCATAATTTAAAAAATTATGACCTTGTAAACAACAATCCATTACAGTGTTGTTTGCAAAAAGCCACGTTCAGATTTACCTCGGTTCTTAAAAGTTCACTGCTTGGTGATCTTGTGGCGAGTTTCATTTTCTCGAAAACTATTCTTATTCACCGCCGCGGGCAAACAGCAGAACTCGACTGTGACCGAGAGCCGCGCGATTTGCATAATAGACGTGACGCATTGGGGTTTTGACCGAGACGGAGTTTCAACATCACGACATCATTTTGCAGAAATAATCCCCAGGCTCCAGTGCAAAAAAATCTAAAATACCACATCCTAAAACATACATCTGATCATTATATAAACTAACATCTATTCTATCATAAGAAACAATTAGTCAGACTAAAGCCTTTCATCAATATTTAAATTGTTTCACACCACAATCAGAAGGTGTTGATTAATTTTCTGTAACAGCAGCTCTGATAATAACTCTAATAACAGCTGTAACATAAATCACAGATGTAATACATTATCGTTTCTATAGTAACAGCTCATACATGTGGACTGTATGATGGACACTACACGTAATCGGAGTAACGACGAACAGATTTGGATATACGTTTTTGTTATTTAACAAAGGAAACTGAGGTAATCATTGATATGGTCAAGTTTTCTGTAAGGAGATGCTTATGTAACATTTATGGAAGGAGTCTCCAGTGTCAGCGCTTTGTTTCTAACACTTCAGAGGTAAAGCTGCGATATTTAAATTTTCCAACAGGATAGGAGGTAACTTGCTTCGCGGACTTTCCACAACATTAAACGTAACTCTAAAAGGATAAAAAGTGTGTCATCAATGAATAAAAATGAAATTGTTATTGTTGGCAAATGGCTGCAGTGTAAGAGGAATAAAACACTTGGGGATGTGCAGCTATAGGAAAACAATCCACTTCCGGGTGGTAGCAGTAAGTCCGCTTTGTGTCAGCATTGATTACTTTCCTTTAACAGCATGCCTTGTTGTGTGTTATTCCTTACTTATCATGACGCTGCTTGAAACTGTAATGAAAATGGATCATACCATTAAGAGGAGGAATGGGGGGAGGTTGGGGGATTATAGTGATGATGTAAACGTTAATATATAAGATTCTACCTTTATATCTGACAATTTGATTGTTCCATGGACACAGGTAGGACTTATTATTATTATTATTATTATTATTATGAAAAAATATATGCACAATAATTATTTAAATCTAAAACTACTACACAAGGCCTAGGAGCAAATGCCATGATCTATGAATATGCATATGCATAAATATGCAAACTGGATATTTGCATACTTATCCTTGCCAAACAGTTAGCAGCTAGTTAACGCCTAGTTTAGTTTCAGCTGAATCTGTCAAAATACGATGCTAACTTATTAACAACCACAAATTTATCCATCACTAGCATTACCTAAATGCTAACTAGCTAGAGAGTTAGTTTAGCAGACAGATTCTGTGGCTTCCGTGTAATGATGTCCTCTAATAATTTGCATGTCCGGCGTGATCAGTTCAAGGTTTAATCACAAACTCTTTATTTTTTTTAATACAGAAATACCGATAAAATGTTTTAACTTAAAATGAAATTGTGATTATGTAATCAGATTAGCCATCCAAAAGAAAGTTCACCACTCGTAGGTTATTTAAAAGGTTCAGGCAGGAAGTCAGGTTCATTTTATACACTTGCATTATGCTTTAGAGAGATATTTTAGTTTTACTTTATCATAAAGGATAGGGTTAGTTTGCATGCAAATGCAGGAAACATAAAATATAAAGTTCAAAGAAGCAATAAAGAAAGTGGGATCTCTTTTCCTCCCCAGCGTATTTTATTTTATCTTTCTACTTTTTTTTTTTTTAACTTAAATTAAATTAGCAATTATATTCCGTTCCAAAAAAAAAAAAAATAGCTGAATTTCAAATTTATAAACCACTCTGATCTTTAGAGACTGCAGACTGTCTTTATGCTCCAGCACATTCGTCCACAAAAGAGCAAACGCATGATTAAGGACTTAATTATCTCGCTACTCGAATCTCACACCTGACAACATTCACGCCGCCGCCGCCTCTGGAGAGGTTCTGTTAGAGGTGCTACTCGCAGTGTGAACGCTCTGTGTGTGTGTGTGTGTGTGTGTGTGCGCGTGTGTGAAAAGACAAGCCGAGAGCAACAGGAGGACACCACACACCACCACACACACAAAAAAAAGGTGACGTAATGATAGCATGACACCATTCACAATTAATTAGTCAGCACATTTCACAGCACAAACACTCAAGTCATGCAGGACAAAAAAAAAAGACTAAACGCTGACAGATTATGACACTGCTGCTCGAATATGACAGGATAATAAAGTATCACACTGTGCATGTTGTTGTTTTTTTTCTTCTACAGAAAATATCAAGAGGTCACAGGTTACGCTTTTGACAGGAAGTCACGCTCTCACGTCGTGACATCAAAACCCATTACGTTTATAGGATTTATTACCTTGAAAAAAAAAAGGGAAATGTCAATATTTGACATGATGATCGAGAATTATTCATGTTTGGATCTCCTATCGAGAAGTACAGTCAACTTCGGAAGTTTTGGCACCCTTCAGGAGAACGGGCAATAAATAAAAATAAAATCGTCATCATATTTTCCGCTAAAACAATAGTAGTAATTTTTTAATTATGAAAATATATGTAGGAAAGTTTCTACATATATTTAAAAAAAAAAAAACAGCACTAACAAATTTGTTAATTGCTCTCAGTCTCCAGGATGTCTGGAAAGACAGGAGATCAAAAATAAACAAATAAATAAATATTATTATTATTATTTATTAAGATGAATTACATTTTTTATATTAAAGAGAAAAAAAAACTAAACGAAAACTACTGTGAACTCCTATTCAAGTTTGCAATCCTTCAATGCAGGTGTTTTTTTTTTTTTTTTTTCATAATTTCTGAAGTTGACTGTATAGAAATGTTTAATATAATGTTTAAAAGTATGCAGCTTGATAACTGTACAAGCCAACTTCAAACCCATATTTTTGGTATATTAACACATCAGGGTTACAGCTCGAGATTTTTTAAGATAACAACATTAAGATATCCAGTAAACAGCATCAGCTATGGAAAAAGAAATCATTTGATTTCCTGATTCATGTTTCATAACGTGTGGATGTGTGCGAGTCGTGTATTAGCCGTCTACTTGCTCAGCCTAATCTACGTAGCAAACATTAGCAACTTATCTAATGAGCTTCATAGGTTTTAAATAACACGATGTAAACAAAGAGTTCTAGTATATTGTCCAAACGCTTTGAAAAAAAATTCCTGTTCTTCAAAGAACGGATCAACATGCGGTACTGTAAAGTGAGTGGGATTTATTTTTCTAGTATTTTTTTTTAACAAAGTATTGCTAAATACAAAATTTGCTTAAACAACGTTTTTTTTTTTCTTGAGACAAGTCAACGCCTATCCCATTCAGATCTTATGTTCTGTTTTGACCCAAATGTCCTGTTTTTAAGGAATAACACATATGCATACAATTCGCCTCATGCCCAAAAATGAACTCGATCAGCCAAAACATGCTTGATGTTTGCTTTTTTAAAAAATTTTTTTTTAATTTTGCACTCAAGCTACGAGGTTAACGTAGCCTAATGAAATCTCATACCAAAACCTCAGCCCTTAAACCACGGAAATATCCGCCCTTAAACCACACCCACGCTAAACTAAACTTTACCATGAACCCTTGAACATTATGAAGGCAGCCATCTTGAACAGTTCGAATAGGTATGACTCCACCCCTCCATGCCCCGCCTCCCAAAATATGCAGGTGACATTGTAGCAAAAAGGTGCAAATGATGTGGTTAAATTTGTAAATACAGTAAAAACTGTTAAAAAAAATGAGGGAACACATCTTATTTAATTAATATTTTGTTATGCAATGCACGCTACTATCCATACTTACATCTGAATATCTGTATCAAACGCAGATGTGGGCGTGGCCTAAACAGCAGGGGCTCTTTCTTTCTTTCGTTCTTTCTTTCTAAATTAAATTGTTGTGTCCTACAGCATCCCAGCCCTGATACACAGCTCTAGTCTTAACCGGACGCCCTGCAAACATTTCTGCCAAACTTTCTTGGAAATAAACACCAAAAAAAAATAAATAAATAAAATCACGTATTCGTGTGCGATTTTGGGTGAGATAGACTTCTAATAGTTATGAGCTACTTTGGTTACGTACTGTAGCTCCAGTGCGAAAGTAAAAAAAAGCAAACATCAGACAGCAAAAAAAGGTTTTAGCTGAAAGACTACGTTTGGAGTGAGTGTAAATTTGTGTCATTTTATTTTGCATCAAGCGAATCATTTAACACTGAAATGGGTCTCTGAGCACCGGAACGTTGTGTTTGCCTTCATTTAATTTCTCTTGTATTTATTTTACAGATGTGACATTAAATAATGAGACCAAATGAAGGTGAAGGTGAAAGAGAAGTGTTAGACATGTGTACACTTTGTAAAGTTCATAGGAATGGGTTTGGGTATCTATTTCTACATCGTAAACACTGTTTACGTTCTGAATCTTTAAAACGAATGTTGTAAAATGGAGAGGGACGGCGCGGGTCAGTGAGACTCGGTATCGCGGGTTCATTTTGCAGTCGCAGTTCACCATGGACGCCTGCTGCCATTACATTTGCCGTGACATCTCATTTGATTTAATTTGCCAATTAACGTGCCGTGAGATGGGAATTAGACTAATAAATCTGTGTGGCCTTTTTCCCTCGCCGAGGATCATGAGGAAGGATGGGGGCCGAGTTTGACCTCGAAAAAAAAAACAAAAAAAAACTGATCCATGCTGGAGTGCAAGGCTCTGGCGGAGATCTGGTGTGTGTGCGTGTGTGTGTGTGTGTGTGTGAGTGTGTGTGTGTGTGTCTAAGTAGTAGAGTGTGTCTTACCTGTCACTGTAGGCGGCAGCTGCAGCTGTGGCAGGCTGGGCGTATCGGTAGGCAGCGTAACCGCCCTACAACACACACACACACACACACACACACACACACACACACACACAAGAAACCATACAAAACAACACTTATAAGGGACACTTGTTGCTTCATGCCCACTACCTCACCATCAGAAGATAAATCACATCATAATTTTCTGTCCATTTGAACTTCCTGTTCTTCTTACACTCTCCTACGACTAAAACAGTCCGAAAAGGGCACAAATGTGTTTCGGCAAAAGATGTTAGCTCTTTTTCAAGCGTTAAAATAAAATATTAACCCACAATCAAAAGTCAAATTTCTTCATTAGCTCTTCTGGTCCATTAGTTTTTTTTCTCTCAATGTGGCAGAACCCATGGAAGTTCAATTAGCAGTCAGGGCTTAGTATATATTTAGTGTAATTTTAGTCATTTCTTAGTGCTTTAACAACACATCTGAGGAATATGTTGGTATTCAGGATGCTTTAAACACTAGCTTCAGTCATTAGCTAACTTCCCTAGCAGCTCTGTGTTGCCTTGGTTAGCGACTGATGCTAAGTATATTTATATTGTCATTTCAGTCAAGTGAAGTCTATTATTAGTAATTTTTCAACACATCTGAGGAAAATGTTGATATTCTGGACACTTTTTTCTCATTTCCACTCTATTTCTGCCTTTACAATTTAAAAAAAGTCTATAGCTAAATACTAACCTGTACACACTAGCTTCAGTCATTAGCTAAATACATCAATTTTACATTCCCCAGTTACCTAGCAAAATGTTTCAGAAAACTCAGCTTTATAGTTTGGTTATAGGTTGATTGTAAGTATATTTACATCTTAATTTTACTCAAACAGAGTTTTTTCTTAGTAATTTATCAAAATATCTGAGGTAAATGTTGATATTCTGGACACTTTCGACACATTTCCAGTGTCCCTCTGCCTTTCCATCTTATAAAGTGCTTAAAGCTAAATGCTGGTTAGCTTCAGTCGTTAGTTAGCTTCCCTGCTGGACGTTTACAACCCCAGTTGCCTCTTCCTACTCCTCAGTGCATGTCTTTAATCGCTGTTATTAAATATAATACTACAGACGTGTGGAAGTGTAATGTCAGCGGCTCAAATAATTAAATCTAAATCTTAAACCGCGAGGATGGAGGGGTTCTGCGTGCAGTGAAGATCCACAGTTTCCCCTTCAAAAATCCCACACAGAAGCGAGGGCACAAACACAAAGCCACCTGCCCTCGTGTTCTCCCCGGACTCTCTCTCCAAACTCAATCTCTGTCCTGTTCTCTCGCTTCTTCACCCCGTTCTCTCTCTGTCTCTCTCTCTCTCTCTCTCTCTCTCTCTGGTTCTGCTATTCTCTCCTTTATCCTCGTCCGTGGTGGTGCACTCGTCCTCCAGGCTGTCACACTTCAGCGCTCCTCTTTCTCTCTCTCTCTTTTCTTCCTTTTACTTTTTTTTGTCCTCTTTTCTTTTCCACTCTCTCTCCATCACTGCCCTCTCACCTTACCCTGTTCTTCTCTTCTCCTCTCTTTCCTCCTCAAGGCTGCCTCGATTTATTTATTTATTTATTATCAATTTCTCTCTTTTTTTTTTTTTTACTTCTCCACTCCAAACCTAACAGTACACACATTTTCAGTTTTGTAATGATTTCAGGTATTTTATGTGTATTGATTCTAAAAAGGGTGGACGATATCAGTAACGATATTAACATACGTGAACATCATGATACTCTTTTGGGATTTACTCCTCGTTAAATACGTTTGGAAATGTTCGAACACAAAAATATGTAAACGTGACTGTTTAATTTTTAGAATAATATAGAGCGTCCTTGGGCAAAACATTGTTCTTATGCTGCTGATATGAGGGAAAAAAAAAGTCTCGTGACACACACACTGTAACCATAACAACGCTAACACCTAGCTATTACAAGCTAACTAGCTGATATTATTATTATTATTATTATTAATATTATTATTATTATTATTAGAGGAGTGCTTGTGCTACTACTGCAGGCTATGCATCCGTTAAAGACCAGCCAGTGACATCAGATACTAATAAACGCCCCAAAATTTAAAAAAATTGTTGTATTTATCGTACAGTAAACATGATGATTATGTGAAGAACGCAGACATCTACTGATTTTTATCTACCTTTTTCATGTCCTTCAGCCTTCTCTGCTCTCTGCATCCTTATTTTCACTCTCCTCTACTCTAAGATATTACACTGCAGCATTCTCTCTCTCTCTCTCTCTCTCTCATTCTCTCTCTCTCTCTCCTCTAGGCCATCATACTGCATCACTCCTTCCTCACTCTCCTTCTGCTCCAAAAATGGGGTTTCCCTGCCTGACTAGGGTTGCCAGGCCTGCGTAACAAGAATCAACCCAGGATGTTGCAGATACTAAAATCTTTTTATGAGACGTTTTTAATGTGCTAATTTTGTTAAATTATTTCAGTTGCATGTTGAATTCTGGCTTCTGATTGGTCAGAATGTGGCGATTAATTTTCTACAGAAGCAACTTTATTGTTTCTATAGTAACAGCTCATTCACAGGGATTTTTTCAAGTTACAGCAGACAGTTTTCAAGTTTTCTGTCGGGAGATGTTTATTTAACATTTATGGAAGGAGTCTTCAGTGTCAGCGTGAGGTAAATCTGTAACACGATAAGCTGCAGGGTTTTTTTTTGTCTTATTAATTGTAAGAGAGAAAAAAAAGAGGCTGGTGAGGACTGTTTATAGCTGCTATAACATAAGTGAAAACGGGAACTAACTTGTTTTGTGAACGTTAAATATAACTGTAAATGGATAAAAAAGTATAACATTTTTTTTTTGCCATTTTGCTGTGGATTAAGAGGACTAAAACACTCCAGGATGTGCTGTTACGGGAAAAGAATCAACTTCACAGTGACGCTGCTTCTTCACACCATTCTGTTGTTGATTGTTTTCCTAGAAAAATAAACCAGATGCGAAATTCTGAAGGAAAGACCTGGCAACCCTGTGCCTGATGACTCACTGTTTAATTCAGTCATCATCTCTCTCCAACCAGCCCTCTTGACAAATCATTTACACACACTGTGTCAGAGAAGGACTGGGCTTTATTGGGGGAACGGGGAACATCTAGACCCCGTATTTAAAGCTCCCTTTAGTCCCGAGGCCACTCTGAACACTGGGACAGAGCCGGTGGCTCAGGAGGAGTGACGGTGCGGTCAGGAGTTTAATACCGATCCAGAGCCAAGCCATCATTTATCTTTATGACTCGCAGGAAGGAAAGGGGGGGGAGAGGGTGACGGAAAGTGAAGTGCTCTGTGTGTGAGTGTGTGTGTGTGTGTGGACACAGGAGGCGTATCTGCACCGCTAAAGCCCGCTGCTGGGGATCGAGTGCTCCTGTGTGGGAGTGTGTTTGTCTGGCCAAGTGCTGTTGTGTAAAAGAGACGATAATTGTCACACCTGCTACTGCGTTTGTAATTTCTCTGTAATTCTCACTCTGACATTGATAGATATGATATACGAGAGTAACACACACGTATACGAGACAAAACATGAAATAAAACACTTATTTTATTCCTTATTTATTGATTATTTTCCAATACCGGCACATCCCGAAGATCCTCATTCCTCTTTCATACCATGGTGTTGTTGAGTTGTATCGAATCAGAAGGTGTGGATTCAGTTTCTATAACAGCAGCTCTGACAGGTTTATATCCATATTAATACTCTCATTCTAATACGGTATCGTTTCCATAGTAACAGCTCATTCACGTGCACGTGTACGATGGGCGATCTGCATAATCCAAGACTAATAATAATAAACAAAAAAAACTGTGTGTGCTTATTTAACCAACAAAAACGTACTTAACCGTTGATGTGGTGAAATTTTAAGGAATATTTATTTAATGGAAGGAGTCTCCAGTGCCAGGTAAAGCTGTAAGTTGAAGTTTTCGGATAGCTTCAGGCTTTGTGAATTTCTCGGGAACAAAAAAATGACAAGCTGTGGTTTTTTTTTTGTCCTAAACTTTAAGAAAGAGAGAAAAGAGAGGCTGGCGAGGGAACGACTGTTTACAGCTGCTATAATGGTCGTAAGTACAGACAGTCCACCACATTCAATGTAACTATAAATGCACAAAAAGCGTGACATGTTCATTAATAAATAAGTGTTGGAAAATTGCACTACAGGATGTGCTTTTATAGGAAACGAATCAACTCTGATATGGTAGCAGTGACTGCACTCTATCACACCACACTGTCGTGGATTACTTTCCTATAACAGCACAGAGTGTTTAATTCCTTACACAGCACAGCAATTTGTTAACGATTATGATCTTTTTTACTTTTTTTTTCCCCAGAAAGACAGTCCAGCTCAGGAGAAAAGATTCTAAACGATGCGATCACAGCCACTTTTTTACGACCTCGCTGATTTTCCGGGACGTTTTACTGCTTGCGTTATTTTCCAGGTCTTTTCCATGACTGTAAAACAAATCTATAAATTTTCCGGTTTTCCTGGACGTGCGGGAGCCTCTGACTTTTTTAAGCGTATAATTTGTGACTGCAGTCCATCTGTTGGTTTGCACAATGTATTGATGGCACCCCATCAACGGAAACGGACCACCAGTGAAAAGACATTATCTGGGTCGTAGCTAAAGCAGTAAAGACGACCAACCGCCTCATCATCAGCGTTACACTTCTATATGTTTCTATAGCTGCAGAAAAAAAAACATCCAGCGTGAAAGGCCGTCTACAGATGATCAGAGGGAAAACACGCTCCATGACTCGCCAGTTACAGTGGAAGAGCAGGTAAATACCTGTGTCTCAATATCCAGAGTTATTTCATATAACCTTAAAGACATACCAGTCTTCTCCAAGAGGACCTCAAACTTCTCCGTATTTGGTCTCGTCTACTCCACCAAAGCCGAGGATGACCAAAACCAGAAAATGTTTTTGTTTGAAATTTATTCTAATCGCTCTAATCACAGTGTGACTACTTTCGTGTAAAATGCTAATCATCTGCAGCTGCCCTAACTGGCAGGATGGAACAGCCGATGTTGTAATACATCCCAAATCACAAAGTTACAATAAAAAGTAGAAGATATGCACAGACAAGCACCTTCAAGTCTAGGCATGGGCTTCGTAAAGTTCAAATGAAATGAAACCGACGTAAGCGAGATAAGCACTGAAGGTCATGTGACAGCAGCTAAAAAACATTTTTAAAGCTTTATATTTACCACGAGTCCAAACTGACCTAAAAATATCGGACTGATAGAAAAATTGTTTGTTTTTAAACAATAGTTTGCATAGCAGTTTGTGAGTTCGCTAGTAAAAGTAGCATCTTGATTTCTTTTTAATTACATTTCTATTGCAATGACTAAAAATCGAATTTTTCTGTTTAATATTTACCGAGAGCACAAACTGACCTGAACATTAAAGTTACGAGAGAAATATAATTGTTTTGTAAAAATAATGTTTATGTTAATTAGCATTTTTGATAATTAATGTAGAAAAAAAAATACATTTTAAAAATCATAGTTTTTTTCACAGTGACTAAAAATCTATTTTTTTTTCACATTTACCAAGAGAAAATTATCACTGTGATAGACATATGATTTAAATGTTTTTTTTTTTTTTTTTTTTTTACTGTTAATCAGCATGACAATTTGTGCATTTTTGATAATTAATGTAACAAAAAAGATTTTTTTAAATATATACTTATCACAGTGGCTAAAAAAACACTTTCATTTCATGACTCCAATCTAACTTCAACAGTCACTGTAATAGAAATATAATTTAAAAAAATATATGTTAATTAGCATGATAGTGTGTTTCTGCTAATTAATGTACATTTTTTTCCGAAAATCGTACCAGATTTAAAAATCATTTTCTCTGTGGCTAAAAATGTTTTGTCATATTTAACAAAAGCCCTAATTGAATTTACCTTGGTATGAATTTTACAAAAAAGTTTTTTGTTAGACTAGTTAGCAGAAGTGCACAGAATGTCACGTTTGACACTTTAAGGCAACGTAAGGGTTAAATTGGAACAGACTTGTTAATCGGAGATGAGGTGCAATCAAGTGGTGTAAGAAAGGACGGCGTATACATCAGTTCATACTTACATAAATATCTGCGCCATAAAATCCGTCCTGGTACACGACACTGCAGACATACACACACACACACACACACACACACACACACACACACACACACACACAGAGACAGAAATTCCATGTAAGTGCATGTTCCCATTCAAGTGCAAACGCTGTTCAATCTAATAATCCGGACTTAAATAACACGAGCACGTTCATAACTGCACTCAGACACCAAAACAATTTCTCTTTTAGATTGATCCATTTACAGCGATGGCATTCGCTCTTTTTTTTTTTTAAATGAAGAAGCTCAAAAAGAATGAAAACAGGTAGAAAAAAAAACAAATAATGCAGCAATATTCAATCAAACACAATGAAAGCCTTTATTTAATGTCCGCAGTTGAATGAAGGGTTTTTTTTCCCTCCATCCTATGTTTGCGTTTGATATTCGTTTATTGAGTGTATTATTGATTTAGAGACCGCTATGTGATTTTTTTTTCCTCTAGAACCCCGGAGGACGCAGGCGTTGGTGAAAAAAAAATCCTCGCTGGAAATCAGCACACGCGAGAGTGTGAGCGTCTCTCATAAAGTGCAATAAGTCCAAATGAGTCATTCAAAATATGGCCCAGGTATGCGGTAAGTGTATTACGGGAACAACGTTAGAGGAAACAATTTCGAAGTGAGCCGTGGCGCCTTCGCAATCGCTTCTGTCAGGACTATTGAGGTGAAGAACAGAGGCGAGTGTGTGCCCTCGTGAGATTTTGTGCATGTTTAAAAAAGCTTCAGCTTCAGAAACAGGGACACCTTCAGGCAAATTCTCTCACAGGAAGTATAACAGGAAGTCAATCACTTCACACTTATATTAAGGCTTTAAACCTTTGTGTAGGTTTCGGACAAACTCTGACATCACAGAACTAACCAAACTAATAATAATAATTGCATTTTCATTTTAATTTTATATCTTTATTGAGTCTTAGATTGCAAGTGCAATCTAATACGTATGTAAGTGACTTTTCATATGTATAGTCCATTCGAACGGAGCCCTGGTGTGCTCTTCACCTTGGTGTGGGTCTTTAGGCAGGTGAGAACACTCAGCTCAGAGAGCACCTGAGCAAGTGCTCCTCCAGTGCAACGAGAACGCGAATTGACTCGACTTCAGGAAGTTAATCAAACCTGCTGCTATCTACCCTCTTCCACATACATGAGCTCACAGATACCCACGATTGGCTAGTGTTGCTCTGATTAACAGGGAGAGAGAGCGAGTATGCTCCTCCCACCCAGAGCGTACGGCCAGTTTAGCTCTCTTGCGCTCCCGGCCACGCATGACAGACAATCATTTAAAACTGATTTTAGCCAGCTTTAACAAACAAAAGCAATTCAAGCTGAACACGATTAAAGAGACTTACATCCTACATCTAAAGACAATTTCATCCCACTGGTGGACTGATAGAAATATAAACTACAAATCCTGCCACATTACAGGGGGGGAAAGATGGAGGTGCTGAGATCCATCCAATACTTGAGATTTAGAGGTGTTCAGGTTTGTTTGTGTGTGTGTGTGTGTATGTGTGTATGTGTGTGTGTGTGTGTGTGTGTGTGTGGTCTCCTACCCTCCGTATGCTGGGATGTGTGGTGGAGGAGCTGCTGCCCGAAATGTGTTGTACACGGTGCGTCCTCTCCCTCTTAAGTGCGCCCCTCTGTAGGCTGCAGCCGCCGTGGCAGCTGGGTACGGGAAGCCTGGCACTGTACACACACACACACACACACACACACACACACACACACACACACACACACACACACACACACACACACAAAGAATTAGGAATTAGCTGCTAAAATGGCATCTGTCAGCCAAAAAGTGTTTCATTTTTAATCTGATCTGGTTTAGATGAGTGTGTGTATGTAACTGCCACTATTCACAAAATGGCAGCTTTAGGGGAGAAAATGGATGCCATTAAATAACAACAAACAACATATGGCACTTTGTCCTAAACATTAAAACCTGTCTGAACTTTGCGGAACTTGCACATCACACACATAATACATAGTAAAAAAAAAAAGGTGCTATGCAACCTAGCTAGTTAGAGAGCTCACAGTCGTAACTTGGGTCAAGGTTGAGATATCAAATTTCCCAATTATTAGCAATTTCAAGAAATAATTTAAATGCTATAACATCAAATCTAAAAAAATCCACTTCAGAGGTTTATAGAACTTCAGTTAGCAGTAATTATAAATGCTAAGTATATTTACAGTTTAATTTTAGTCATGTGCAGTCTTTTCTTAGTAATTTACCAACATATCTGAGGAAAATGTTGATATTCCGGACATTTTTGTCTCATTTCCATCATCATTCTGAACTTCTATTTTAAAAAAGTCATATCACAAAGTGCTGAGTTGCAAGCACATTAGCTAACTACTCTACTGAGCATTTACATTCAAAAGTTGCCTAGCTACATTTTTCAGAGTTTGGTTAGCGGTCAATGCTAAGTACACTTATAGCTTAATTGTAATCAAACAGAGTTTTTTTCTTGGTAATTTATCAACACATCTGAGGAAAATATTGATCCAGACACTCTTGTCTCATTTCCACTCCTTTCTGATTTTCCATCTTAAACAAACAAACAAACGAGCAAACAAACAAACAAAGAGAAAAACATACTTCTAGCTAAATGCTGATTAGCTTCAGTCATTAGCTAGCTTCCCTACTGGGTGTTTTGATTTCCCAGTTGCCTAGCAACAACATTCTCACACATTTTAACCATTAAAATGGTGCATTTGCATGTCAAAGTGATAAAAGCATTGTTTATATCATTATTTAACAAGAAGTAAAATAACAGGAAGTAAAACAAGAGGCAAACGGATGGCATTACATAACAGGAAGTGAAACTACAATGAAGGAAAACACAATTTATTTTTATGAGGCTGTTTTCTAAGCACACTAATTTAAGCACAAAGCAATAAATCCGACTCTAAAGTGTCTCTCAAATAAGCTCATATATTGAAAAAAACTCCGCTTACCATCCATTTAAAACCCAAATTAGACCGAAAACGCAATAAAAAGTGCAGAAAAATAAAACGTAAAGAGATTTATGGGCTCGGCGAGAAAGAGAGAAGTACAGTATTGTTTTTTTGATCATTAATCCTAATGGAGCGATGATGATGATGATGATGATGATGATGATGATGATGAGACGAGAGAGGTAATTTTAAATGGAGGAGGAAGAAAAGGAGGCGGAGGAAGAGGCGCTCTTTCATCCTTTAATTATACAGTTTTAAAAAGATGTGATCTAATAAAAATATAACAGAAACAATGAATCATTCATTAGGCATATGAAAAATTTAGCGCTGGAAGAAAAGGGCTCTGGTGTAAAGGTGAACACAATAATCGTTCCATTTCACCTTCATGTGTTCAAGCCTCAAGCCAGGCCTCAGAGTTAGACGTACAGTATGTAATGGAAAAACTAAATCAAGACATCGGAAACAGAGAAAATTTAATATTATATAAACATTTATGAAATATTACTGTTAATCTGTTAATTTGATCGGTGTGTTTTTTCCAAAGTGACTTAAAACACTGAAGAAGAAATACAGTGATATGGATTTTTTTTTGTATTCATGCTAACAAAAATAAACATTACATACTATTTTATAAAATGTATCATCCTAAAATTATTTCCTTCATTCAAGTTAATAAAAAAATTCGAAACATGAGCTACTCAATGGTGTTGTATGCGCTGTTCCTTACATCATACATACGAGTTGTTAAACTCGTTTATGAATTAATCCCATTTATTTTAATTAAAGAAACAATTAAAAACATCACACAATTTTCTGTTCTAAACACGAGCATGCAGAACTCAGCTATTATAAAATATTACACAATTTATTTACACTAACGTTCACCTGCTGGTATTTCAGTAAACTACTTTACCCCTTGCTAACTTACATAAACCTTTAGCTAACTCACAATAACCACTAGCTAATTTAGATGAACTCCTAGCTTACTTACAGTAACCACTAAACAGCTTACATTACCCACTAAATAACATGCATTAAACCCTAAATAACTTACATTAATGCCTAGCTAACTTACATTAAATACTAAATCACTTACATTAAGCAATAACTAACCAACACAAACCACCAGCTAACTTGGCTATTTTCAGCTGCCTAATTAATATTAACCACAAGCTAAAATATTGTTACATAAGCAACATTGTACATAAGTATTGTACATAAGTGCCATTATTAAGTAACATGAGTAATATTAAGCAACATTAAATGATATCTCACTTAGCTAGCATTAGCTAACTCATCAACGTTACCCACTAGCTAACATGCATAACCACTAACTAACTGTATCTAACATTAACCTTTAGCTTAGTTAATTTAAACCCGAACTAACTTTTACTACCAACCTATATTAAACACCAAATCCTTTTTAGTTGCCTAACTAAGCTAAATTAACTATCATTAGCTGCCTAAGTAACATTAACCAAAATTCTGCTTAGCTCGTGTTAGCTAGCTAACCAACAACTGCTAGCAAACTACTTTTAGCTAGTTAGCCAACATACCAAACACCAAAATATTAGTTTACAGCTAACAGTAAACTCATATAATGATTGATACCATGACAAGTAGAGCAAACAGTCTGGGAAACTGTGGAATTTATATTAGCGTTAGGATTCATTGTTGCGTATCGTCCTTCTCTTCTCCGTTCTCCTGCGTTTGAACCTCTCATCTCACTCTGAGAATGACAGAATGACTAAAATATCTTTTATTTTCCCTTCTCTCTCTCTCTCTCTCTCTCTCTCTCTCAGCATGTGGCAGGCGTGTGGACGTGTGTGTATCTGCAGTCGCATCGCTCCGGCGTGTAGAACACAGAAAATAAACGTGTGATATGTGTAGCGCATTTACCACATAAACAACTTAGATTACACTCCATCATTCAGGAGTGATGAAAGACTGAGAGAGAGAGAGAGAGAAAGAGAGAGAGATAGAATCAGATGGAGAGAGAGAGAGAGGGAGAGAGATAGAGGCGGAAAGACAAGATATTGGAAAAACCTGAGGAAAAGTAAGAGTGAGCGAGACAGACAGAGGAAGGAGAGCTAGGAAGAAAGAAGTACATATTAAAAAAAATGACAAAAACAGAGAAAGGTGAGAGAGAAAAAAGGAGGACAGGAATGAGGGAGAGGTGGAGAATAAAAGAGAGCAAAAGACAGGACAGTGAGTGAGAGAGAGAGAGGAGGAAAAAGGGAGAGAGCAAGACAGAAAGTAAAACAGTGAGGCAAAAGTATGAGGGAAAAAAAAAAGAGATAAAGAGACAGATCGAGGTAGAGAGAGTAAAGAGAGAGCAAGACGGAGAAAGTGAAAGAAAGAAGCAGAAAGAGACGGAGAATGAGAAAGAAGAGGAAAGAGATGGAGAATGAGAGTGAGAGACAGAGAGGAGAAGAGAACAAAAGTGAGGAAAGTGTGTGTGTGAAATAAAGAGTAAAGGAAAGAGATAAAGAAGGAAAGAATAAAAAAAGAGCAAGAGAGAAAGAAAGAAAATACGACAAGGTAAAGAGAAACGAAAGAGAGAATGAAAAAGGGAGAGAATGAAGGAGAGAGAAAATAAAGAGAATAAAAGAGATAGAGCAAATAAAAGATAGAGAATGAGAGAGACTGTGTTGGGGAGGAATGACGTCAGTGTGGAGTCAGTGGTCGCCGCCCGTCATAAAAGTCCATCTCTCTCTCTCTCTCTCTCTCTCTCTCTCTCTCTCTCTTTTTCTCGGTCTCTCTCTCTCTGTCTCACACACACACACACACACACAAAATATGGATCACACCTTTAAAATCCACTCGAATCCACTGCTCTGTCTGTACAAACATTAAAATAAAGTGCAAGCGGACATTTCGGATTCAAGTGTAACATTGAGCAGTAGTTCCTCGTCATCGTCAGTCCACATCGATCGTTTTTTTTTTCATTTTTAATAACCTTTGTGAATCTTTTTCTGCAGTTGTCCTTCTCTAACGCTCAGTATGAAGCTCTGAACGTTATTCTTGAGGCGTTTGACGTAACAGTTTGTGACGTACTGTCACCGGGCTCGCGTGCTCACGCGAGCGTTTCTGCATTTTTCCTGAAACGTTTTGTGAAATTACGCTCCTCGGTTTTTTTTTAAAATCAGAAGGATTAAAAAGTACATTTTGGAATACTCTAAGAGCGCTAGTAGGAAGACGTCAGTATCGGATTGTGAACAGAATCATTCAGTATCCAGAACTCAGTGTTAAAAACGGGGAAAAATGTGATCGCTGCATCTCTCATGATAACTTCCTCCGACGTAATCCTCTGCTTTGGCAGCGTAAGCATTGAACCGTTAAGGCAGCAAAGTCGTAAGTAAATACATTTTATTATTATTATTTTTTTTTTTTAAACTGTAAAGAAAAAAAAATGATTTTCACTTTGTTGTTGTATTTGACATGAAACTAAATCCACACTTACAAAACTGGATGCAAAAGGTGAGGACGCAAAACGAGAGGCAATTAAATTTGAAAAGCTTTTTTTTTTTTTTTGCTTTGTATTTTCCGGAGACAGTGCTTGGGCTCTGAGCCGGACTTCTCCTCTCATCTGTCTTTATTGGCTTTGTAATCCGAATGGTGTTTTATCTCAAAGCGTGCACGCCGTTCAAATGTGTTCAGAAAAAAGAGGACTTAATTAACGTACACGTTTAATCGTCTCCTTACACATGTCGGGGTCGGTCCGCATTGTTCCTCGCCGCTGAGCAATCTCTCGTTTCAAATCAGAACGGTTCATATTCTCTGGAAAATTACTGCACATTCAGGTCTGGAATATTTACATGTACTGATAGTGATATATAAGGAATAAAACGCTTCAGGATGTGCTGTTATAAGAAACGAATCAACGACAGGGTGGTGGAATGAGGCGAAGGATTACTGCTCCTTAAGTGTTTTATTCCTCTTAAATCAGAACAATTTGCCAACACTAACAATTTCATTAGTTAAAATACAAATTAGTGCACTTTTTATCCATTTGTAGTTATGTTTGATGTTGTGGGACGTCCAGGAAACAAGTAATAAACAGTCGTTCCCTCACCACCCTCTTGTTTTTCTCTCTTGACGTCAACAAGGCAACAAAGTAAAAACGCAGCTTTTCTTGTCACCAAGAAACCGCAAAGCGTAAACTCCCCTGTCCTGCCGACACTGGAGACTCCTTCCATAAATGTTAAATAAACATCTCCTTACAGAAGACCTCACCATTTCAACAATGACACATTTTTATGTAAAAGGTTTTTTTACGTGGAGCATTGTTGTCCATTGTACCTGTGAAACGGGTCCCTGTCAAGTCCCTGTGAACGAGCTGTTACCGTAGAAACGATCACGTATTATTACGGGCGCATTAATATAAACCTGTGATTTGTAGCTGAACTACTGTCAGATCTGCTGTTATATAAACTTAACCAACACTTTCTGACCAATCAGAATCCAGAAATCAACAGCACTGAGGCATGAACACACCACTCATTACTTGCGTACAATATGCTGTATATATGAAGTTAAAGGTTCTGCGTAGCTCAAACCGTTAGCTTCGGAGCTGTAAGGTGTTAATGAAATTGAGCTCTAGTCACCGAGTCACCGAGCGGTCCATCTCGTAAATCAGAAGCTTACACTCAGAATAAGAGCTTTTTGAAAACATGGCTGCTCAATGGCCCACTCGCACTGATTTATTTAGCTGGCGCTTAAAGATGCACAGCGATGCCGACGCCCATTTTTTTTTAGCCCTCAATCAAGCGAAGCGGTTCGAAGTGCTTTTCAGTCAGGCCAATCATGCCTTATTAATGACCCACTAATTATAATTAGGACAAAATGGCAGAGCATCTGATGGGTTCCCGCGCTCTAATGCGTCGTTCTGAGAGGACGGAAAAGTGAGACAAAAGCAGATCGATTTCACAATCATGCAACGAATTAGGTAAATGACTGAAGAAATTGAAAATATTGATTTTAGTTCCCCCAAAAACATATCTGAGCTCCTCGATTTCCTTGTGAAATGAGTCTCTTTTTTTCCCGCCCCCTGCTTACCCAAGCCGGCCCTTCTTTTATTCTCAAATATAATCACAATTATCTTGCTATCACATTATTTTTAGAAAAAGAGGAGGTAAAAAATCTCCTCCAGCGTCTGCTTCCTTCCTCTTGGAGTTGGAAATGAAAACAGACCCCAGAAGCATGCATCCTTTCTCAATCCCGCTGTTTTCACAGATGCATGCTGGGTTTGCAACAGAGTCCACAAGCCCCCTGCTGGTGGGGCGACACACACAAACACACACACACACACACACACTCTCCCAGTGCCAAACCCGAGTCTATGCCAAACCCCGTGCCAGAGAAGCCTGTGGTTCACTCCGGAGATTTCACACTTGGCTGAAATGGAAATGGTGACTTATCGATACAGATTGCATCAAGGGTGATGGAAAAGCATTCATTTTTAAATAAATGATGAAGTGTGCTCCAGTTTCTGATGTTCTTCAACTTACTTACTCAACAGTAGTCGATGGAAATACACAGTTCTTATTTTCTTCTGTCAACTTTTCAACTTTTTTTTAAACTTGTTTTTGACCAATCAGAAATGTTCATTACAACAAGGTCTATCTCAACAGCGCTTGGTCCACTGGAAGTACCTACAGGAAGTAAAGAGATTTCTGGAACTTGAGTCCAGAAACTGACTTGTTTCCTGAGATTCTGAAAAAGTTCCTGCCAGAACAAATTTGTTCCTTAACCTTACCACACCCCAGTGGTCTTGGTACTTTCCCCCTCATTATTTTCCTCAACACACTCTTCTTGATTTTAAGTATGAAATTTGGCTAAGCTAATTTTTCTGTAAGGTAAAAATAGACACATAAATATCACCAATTCCGGCTTTAAGATAAACCAACAGGACAATGCTCAAGCCAAAAGTGAACGAAAGAGAACATGTTTTCAATCAAAATGGCGTATAAAAGTGTCACGTGTTATCCAGATTTGGTGGAGCGTGTCAGTTTCAAGCCCTGGACATCATGCTTCAGCTCACCAGACTGAATGCTACTATATTATTATATAAGGAGTTTTTTTGTTCACTTTGGTGTTTTGCTGACTTTCCCATGCCTTGATTTTCCAGGATATCATGGAATAAGAGATACATAGAGACATATAAGATAATGTCCATATGGGGCAATACGATCAGATGGCTGTAGATCACATCCGCATGCTCACCTGCATAGAATTCTGGGCTGTAGACTGCACCTACCACAGGATTCAACTTCCAGCCTGAATAAAAAGAGACGAGAGATCAGACTTCTGTGATACCTCTTTGATGAAGTTAAATCATGGTTAACTAAAAGCGACAAGTCCGTAGACCGGCGGTTTTTAATCCTGCAGAACAAGAGCTCGCAGGATCATTTTGTTTTTCTCAGGTTTCATCTTACAAATCGTTTCATCTTGAAACATACAGAATTAAATATAGATTCTGTTTTGAACCACTTTATCACTTCATATCTGTTTCTGGACGGCGTCTAGTCGCGGCGGTGGAAATAACAGCGAGACAGACGGTAAAGAAAGCAGGCTAAATATACTTCAGACTTCATTTGCTTTAATGGAACGTTCTCACTTTCATATCACTTTATATGAAGTGTAGTGTCCTGCCCACTCCCGAAGGAATTCTGACCAGTTATCGCTGTTGTCATTTAAATCGAAATAAAACGCTATCCAATATCCAAGCCCACTCAACTTGTTCAGAGCCTTCTGAAGACTTGTTTGTGGACACTCTCAGGTCATTATTAGCTTTGAAAAATCTAGACGCTGCTGTAGACATCACATCCTCCATCTAAGAAAGGCGGCTCAGCTCTGTCGATGGACGCGAGCTTCCATGCTGCGCGCTCTCAGCTCCAGAATCGGCAATTTATCTGAGTCTTGTTTAGGCCAGCTCATCCATATGAGTGCGTTTTAAGAATTGTTAATATTTTTGACATTTATTGCACTTATTTCTGGATTTTCGTGCAGTTCGATGCGTTCTTTGCTGTTGTCTATTGGTGTTTAACTGCACTAAGAAAAAAACTAAAAATAGTGACATCCTAAAAATAGTGACATTTTTGCTTTAAGGATAAAAAAATGACTAGTCGACTACTTTCGTGAAACACTGTTCAACTAATATTCATGCAACCCTTATTCTACGGAAACATTTTTTAAAAGAGTGTAATGCAGTACCTAATTAGATGAAGCACGAAATTGGGCTCTTACCGTTTGCATATGGGTTGACTGTCTTTTTGTTTGTCATTACTCGTGCTGTTGCATTGTTCACCTGAGCACAGCGAAAGTAAAGTCAGTACGGACATCGCAAGGCAGGGCAGCTTAAAATATTTAAACAGTCTGCATGCATTACGCTAAAAAATATGAACATAATCCAAATAATTACAGTTGTCATAAGCAAGAGTTGACTTTAAACAGATCTCATTCATCACTACTAAGAAAAGGACATACAAAGCAAATAAATCAACATTTACAACAGTGTCATCATGAAGAGACTTTTCAGCATGCATCATCAAAACATAAGACCAATTTGAAAGAAATTGTGGAAATGAAAAAAAATAAAAAAATAAAATAAATAAACCCACACACACAAAATGCACTTAACAAACGAAATGCTTATCGCACATGAAAGAACATGCAGTGGAAAGAGGGAGGAGGTTAAAGGAAAAAAAAAAAAGGAAAAATGTAAGTTTAAAAAAAAGAAAAGAAAGGAAAACAGAAGGACAAACAAGTGAGGCACTGTGCAACATACACGAAAACTTTAGAGTAGGTTGGAATTGTTGGAAAGGAAGCAACATTTAGCATTCAAACACTCGGGCCAAGAGCCTTTTTCGTCTCATTGCAAGAATATCAAATGAAAAACAAAAAAAGAAAAGGAAAAAAAAAAAAAAAACTCAAGAAAGAAACGCATTCCAGATTGAACGACAGCTAAAAAACAGGGTGCACTGGTTAACACAATAAATGGAGTTAACAGTCGGAGTAAGATGTGCAACGAGTCAAGTCCAAGCCAATCAGTGCCTGTCACGCATCTAATAAAGTCCACGTGTACCAAGAGAAAACAGTATCAAGGAGAACGTAATAACAAAGTAAAAAAAATAAAATAAAAAAAATAAAAGATCACGTGGTTTGCAGCGCGAGATGGCAGATGGATTTCTCCACTTACCATTCGGATTTCAGCGTGTGTGTATTGGCTAGTGAGAGTTTGGTGAGGGCTCTACGGGCTACCGTAGGAGAAGAAAGGGAGGGGAGGGGATGAGAAGCAAAATATGCAATGTCTTACTAAAATGCGACAACACGTCACACCGGAAAATAAAAAAATAAAAAAATAAGGAAAGAAAGAAGTGGAGACAGTGTTGAGTGGGAAACCAGTGGTGGCGAGACTCATTGTTTCCTCGCAGTTGCATAATGCAATTTCTCTCTCAAAATTTTATTTTTTCGGTCTGTTTTTTAAGTCGAGGACGAAGAGGCCTAAATTGGAAAAGCCAGCATCGGGCCAATTAAGGGCTCCTTCTGGATGTAGGCTGCCTACGTTTGGAGCCATGGCGTATCCCCTGATCAACCTTGCAATAAGGCCTCATCAGACGAAAGCGGGCCGCTCGCTAACGACGTAACAACACACTGCACCCGTTTGCTTGTTAAATAAAAACGAAACGTGATAAAAACCAAGCGGATGGCAACTTAAAGGAAAAGCGATAAGCGCCATTAGAGAAGACGGATATTGGAACGATACAACTGTCAGAGTTCAATGAGTGAGGCGAAACCAAACGGGTAAAAGGTGAGGGGGCGGGGTTTTGGGGCAGGGAGGAGTGGGGGGGGGAGGGGTGTCACACACACATGTAAAAGAGGAATCGACGTATTAAATGAGAGTAAAGCAGACACAGAGAAAACACTGATAAAAGCAACATAGAAAGAAAAAAACAGAAAGATAAAAAAGAGTACTGTTTTTCGAGAAGGGAAATATTTGTTACATGCACCTCTATTTTACGGCCTTCTACCACCGTGCCGTGTAATTTCTCCCTCGCCCTGTCCGCATCAGCACTACTTTCGAAAGTTACGAAACCAAAACCCTGCATGCAGGTGGGAGAGGGGGGAGAACAACATGCACATCATTAATTCAGTCAGAAAAAACGATCGCGAGGACCAACCAAAAAAACGATAAGAGTAATAAAAAAAACCCCTTGAGCTCTACCTCGCTGCCATTCTCTTACACATTACTGCTGCTGCTGCTTTTACAGACCTCCCTGCTCCTTTTTATTTGCCCCTGCGCCATGCAAGCATCAAGACGGGCAACCATTAAGCCAAAGGCGTGAACAGTAATTTACCAGTTCAGTTAGAACCTCTAAAGAAAACAATAAAAAAAGAAAAAAAAAAAAACGAAACATTATCTAAAGTCATTACAGCTCTACCTTTAATAGCTAAATATACAAAAAAAAAAAAAGTTCTTTCCCATCTGATAATTCATATTCAAATAGATAAATAAATAAATAAATAAATGTTCACAGAAATGGCATAACACGTTAAAACTGTAAAAAAAAAAAAAATCACAGCTAATTCGGTACTTCATTGGGGCACGTACGTTACGACTTAGAGAAAGAGTGAGAGATCAAACTGAACTTAGAACAAATAATTTAAACACAAACTCATGGCAAATTTGAAAGAATTATAACTAGTGAATGTGGCTAATCCCGCCCCATTTTTTTTAAAATAGTGCGTTCACATCATGTCGGAAATGCAGCAATGACAAGTTTATAACTTACACCTTTTACAAACTCGGGAAAAAACTCAGATTTTTCTCCACTCGTATCTATCAAAATTGGTACAAATTCAAACAAACTGAATTTGTTGGATTTAGTTGTACAATAAGGTCCAAACACAAGCCCCGCCCCTAACCATTGTACATTTTCTTTAAAAGCGCCTCACAAAAACGGTTAAAAATTCGTAGATGTGATTCTCTGTTACATTTGATAATGATCTTCGAAGCTTTCTGTCTTACAACAAACCAGTGAAAGACATTAGTATTTGCTTGAGCTAGCTGCTAGCTGATAGCTATCGCTGTTGTCGATGTACCCATTTTGCCATTGTGTGCATTGCCATAGAAATAACTTATTATTATAGCCTCAACATGACAACGGTGAACGCATCATTAATGCCAACCGCTTGTAAAGTTTCATTCGACTTTGCTCATATAAATTCTTACAAATTTGCCATTGTGAGACCGCATTAACAATTTAAACAATGTATTTATGTATAACTGCTCAAAGATTAAACTGAACTTAGAGCTAATAATTTGAACACAGTCTCACGTTAAATTCATAAGGAATTGCAACGAGCTAACTGTTAGCTATCATAGTGGTCCATGTACCCATTTTGACACTGTGTTCATCACCATGGAAACAACTTCATAGTTATGACTGTTGTAAATCTGTATCTACATCTGTATCTATAAGTACAACTGTCCGTAGTTATCTATATTTAGGACTATAATAACTCTGTATCTATATAAAAAGGCTCGCACCAGTAAAGGATGTTAACATATATGGTACCGAACTATTAGCTATCTCCGCCACCAAGGTACCCATTTTGCCATTGCGTCACCATAGAAACGACTTATCTCATCACCCCGAAATGATCACTGTGGTGAAAGCACCATTTAACCCCAAACGCTCGTCACTTTACACGTACTAACTCTTACAAATTTGCCATGACGAGACTGCGTTAACAATTTAAATGATGTATTTAACTGCTCAGACTTTTAATTCAAAAAAGGGATAATTATTGTGACTATTATAACTAATATAACTATCGTAACGTGAGTGGCAAGCGTGATCTGGGCTTGCACAGGGAGTTAACAGCAGATCTACAGCAGCTTTCGTGTACTGTTAGCAAAAACGCTTCTCCAACAATAGCTTGTGCATTAAAATAAACAAAGACATTGAATTAAATTGCAATCATTTTCCCATTTTTCATAGATAAATCAAGCACATTAGCAACATTGTATTATTATTATTATTATTATTATTATTATTATTATTATAACTTTATATTATACTGTTATTGAAAGCATGCAAAGGAAAGCGATTCTAATACATACCTTAGAGCCCCGCTCATTAAAAATGATCTCAACATCTAAGATTTTACCAAATTGCTGAAAGAAAACAAAAACAAAAAAAAATCTAAGTTATCATTCATGTTTTCATCACTTATTCATCACTTATTATGACCATTCATATTCACGAACACACCTGATTTTCACCATTAATGCTAGCTAACATGAGCTACCCTGACAGGATTTCTGAGAGGATTTTTAAGTCATATTCATAGATTTTCATTACTAATTTTAGCTACGCAGCTAACATGATCTAACCGGACAGGATGTCTGAAGATTTTATGTAATATTCACAAGTATTATTAATTCTTTTTTACCATTTTGATCAAAGATCTGACAGGATATCTAAGGATTTTAAGTAACTTCACAAAGTTTCACTCCCAATGCTATCAAGCTAGCTAACGAGCTAAGCTGACAGGATTTTAAAATCATATTCATGAATTCTGCTAATCTTCACTACTTACACTAGTCAGCTAGCAAAGAGGTGCTAATCTGACACAAATCTTTCACAAATGTTCATAATGTTCACCACTAACACTAGCTAGCTAGCAAAGGTACACTAATCTGGCAGGATTTCTGAGAGGATTTTTAAGTGATAGGTCAATTCACATATTTTCACTCCCAGTGTGAGCTAGCTAGCTAACATGAGCTAATCTGGCAGGATTTCTGAGAGGATTTTTATGTAATATTCACAAATCTTCAATGCTAATGCTAGGTAAAAAGATCTGACCTGACAGGATTTCTAAGATAATTTTTAGTAAATGCTTATAATATTCCCTAGTAATGCTAGCTAGACAGAAAATATAAGCTATTTTGACAGGATATTGGAGAAAATCTTACCTTTTTAATCTCAAACCGAACATAATGAAATCAAAATAAACACACATACTCGCTATTTCTTCATTTACTCAGTTTATTACTTAAGAACTATTTATTAAAATATATACATGCAGTGTTTTGTTAAATTCCTGATGAATTTTATTAAATGTGAGTTGAAAATTCACATTAGAAACAGGACGCTTTGCTAATATTATTCCGAAAGCGTCGCCAGCGTGTCATGGCCGTAGCTTATCTCAGTCCAAAAGGCACCAAACACTGAATATCAGGTGCATTTTCAGAGTGACATTCTGAATAAGCCTCTGCATCTGCTCCGGTGCTCGAATTCATGCTAGCGTGACCTCGAGCGCAGTAAACAGATGTACTTTAACACCCGAGCTGAGATGGTGAGAGCGGAAAAAAAGCAGGTACTCACGCCGAACATTTGCCTGAGGTCTGGATCTCTGAACCTGAAGGGAATGTTGGAGACGTGGAGTCGCTTCGGCTGCGTCTTGTTTTCCGTGCTTTCAGAGGACTGCGTCTGTTGCTGGCTGTCTGTCTGTGCTGCGTCGTCTGTCTGCTGTAAAGGAGAAGGATAAATGGAGAGATAGATAGAGAGAGAGAGAGAGAGAGAGAGAGAGAGAGAGAGAGAGAGAGAAGAGCAGTTAGGTATAAGAATGTAATGCATGTATTTCACTTTAAAACTCTACAAACAGCTGACTTGTTGGTTTCCCAAGAGTTCTAGCTTTGTTTTTTTGTGAAAAGGAAACCTTATGTTATAGGTTTCTACCTACGACCTCCAAGGGTTCTCTCTGAAGGCAACCTGAAACCGCTTTATGGTGCTACATAGAACCTTTTTTTTCCCTCAAATTGTAGTTCCCAACTTTGTTCTTACTCATGGATGACAGAATTTAATTGAAGAGCCCAGGAAGAGTGCAAGTGTTCTTTAGATAGTAATGATTCTAGCTCTCTAGAAGGGTTCTTTATGGAGTCTTATCTAAAGTTCAACCTTTTAAGGGCTGCCCCTGAGAGAAAGTGAAAGGGACTACTTGGAGAACATGTTAGGATCTATGGAATCTCTAAAGAATACTCAAATACTTAAGAACTCCTGAAGAACCTGTGAAGAGTGCACGTGTTCTTTAGATGATTATTGGTTCTAGCTTTCTAAAAGGGGTCTATTTGGAACTTTTTCTGAAAGAGAATGCTCTTAAACAGAATATTTTAAGGGTCCTCCCTGAGAGAAGGTGTAGAGACCAACCCGAAGAACCCTTTTTCATTATAAGTTCTTTAGAAGATGGTTTAAGGGTTCTAGTTTTATAAACGGGTCTAATTTTCTGAAAGGGAAGCCCTGTGTTTTTTGGTTCTGTTGACAGAAAGTGAAACAGACAATCTGAAGAACTGTTTAGGGTGCTATGTGTAACAAAAAAACTCCCTCAACTATCCAACAAACTCTTGAAGAACCCATGAAGAATGCATGGATTCCAAAAGTGTTCTTTAGATAGTTAACAGGTCTAGGTTTCTAAAAGGGTTCTATTAGGAACCTTTTCTGCAAGGGAAGCACCATGTTGTAAAGTTCTACAGGAAAGCTTTCAAGGGTTTATCAGAAAAATTGAAAGGAACAAACCGAAGAACTTTGTAGAGTGGTAGGTGGAACCGTTTTTCAATGGACAAGTACAAAAACTTCCCTTAGCTATCCAAGGAACATTTTCTGAAAGAAAAACTTTCTTTATGGTGCCAGGTGGAACCTTTTTGTGCACTAATGGACTTTTGCACATAGGAGCACTAATGGAGTGCTTACAAAAGTAATGGCACCCACCACCAGTAGCACTGCAAAATATCAGTAGTGTGTACACCTGGTCGAATTCATTCAGACCTGAAATGTGTAAAATGTTATTTCAAACATTTTGACAAACTGAGACTCTTTAAAGTCACCCTGCATCATGTGCACTATATTATAAGGCCATCGTTGCTCAGCCTGTCTCTCCGTGATATCCCTTGGAGCCTCGGCTCCGTCTCAACAACAACCCAGCGACTGGAAGCTTCTTTCTAGCCACCTGCTCCTGACTTCTTTCTATATAGAAAACATATGTGGATCACATACACATACACACACACACACACACACACACGCACACGCGTTTGATGGCTCATGCTATAGAAGTGTATAGGGGGGTTGGGGTGTAAAAAAGAGGCTGTGGGTAAAAAGTGACATGGCTGCCTTCTCCTTCTCTCTCTTTCTCTCTCTCGATCTTTCTTTCTGTTCTCTCCTCTTCTTCCATGGCTGACTGGCAGCCAACTCTCTGTGCCTATCTCCCTCCAAGCCAGGCCTCATGCCTATGTGTAGTGTGTGTGATGGGCCTCAAATGTGTGTGTGTGTGTGTGTGTGTGTGTGTGTGTACTTTATGTTTGAGATACTGCCTTAGCTGGAGAATTTCCGCAGTTAGCCTTTTTTTCTCTTCTTGCGTGTGTCAGTGTGTGTGTGTGTGTATATAATATGCGCATATGTTTATTTTTCTTACTACTGCCTCATCAAACAGGAGGGGAAGCTTAGCTCAGCTCGGCTCGGCTCGGCAGCGCCTGGAGATATTTTTAAAATCTCAAAGACGACTGCAATCATTGTGGCATCCTTTGCCCAGTCCTTAAAGACATTCTGTCCTCTACTGTCCTGCTGTCCTCACTTCCAGCATGTGCGATGACAAGTTCCTCTCAAAATAGCATTTTTTACCCCAAATTGTGTTATTTTACATCATTCAAATAATGTACAGTGGGGAAAATAAATATTTGCTCCCTTGCTGATTTTGTTGGTTTGCCCACTCATAAAGAAATTAAGGGTCTATAATTGTTATGGTAGGTTTATTTTAACAGATAGAGACAGAATATCAACCAAAAAATCCAGAAAAAACACATGATACAAATGTTATAAATTCAGTTGCATTTCAGTGAGTAAAATAAGTATTTGATCCCTTACCAACCAACAATAATTCTGGCTCCCACAGACTGGTTATGTGCTCATGTGGTACACAGATTAGTCCTGTCAATTTAAGAAAGTGCTCCTAATGACAACTCGTTATGTGTATAAAAGACACCTGTCCACAGAACCTCTATCTTCCATTCAAACCTCACCACCACCATGGGCAAGACCAAAGAGCTGTCAAAGGACATCAGGGACAAGATTGTAGACCTGCACAAGGCTGGAATGGGCTACTAGACCATCAGCAAGAAGCTTGGTGATAAGGAGACAACTGTTGGAGTGATTATTCACAAATGGAAGAAATACAAAATAACCACCAATCGCCCTCGGTCTGGAGCTCCATGCAAGATTTCACCTCATGGGGTAAGGATGATCATGAGAAAAGTGAGGGATGAGCCCAGAACTACACGGGAGAAGCTTGTGAATGATCTCAAGGCAGTTGGGACCACAGTCACCAGACAAACCATTGGTAACACAATACGCCACCATGGACTGAAATCCTGCAGTGCCCGCAAGGTCCCCTACCATCAACCTACCCTAACAATTATAGACCCTTACTTTCTTTGTGAGTGGGCAAACCTACAAAATCACAGGGGATCAAATATTTATTTTCCCCACTGTATCCCAATGAACACATGGTTTAAGTATGGAATAAAACACTGTCGTGCTGTTATAGGAAAATAACCAACATGTGAGGAAGTGGAACCACTGGAACCGTCACAAAGCATTTGATTCCCCATCGCTAGCAATATTTGGATAATCACAGAACGACATGTTGTACTTTTTACTCATTTATAGTTACATTTAACGCTGTGGAACAGTCGCTCTGTCACCAGCCTCTCGTGACATTAATGAGACAAAAAATAACCCACAGCTCGTCACGTTACCGAGAAACCGCAAAGCTTCTGTAAAACCTCCGACTTTTACAAAGTGCTGACACTGGAGACTCCTTCCATCCCGAAATGTTTAATAAACGTCTCATTTCAGACAACTTTACCATGCCAATGAATTTTTAATCCTTTTATGAGCAGTGTGTGCCTTACAAGTCCCTGTGAAAGAGTCGTTACTATAGAAACGATAATGTATTAGAACGAGCACTACTGTCAGAACTGCTGTTATAGACAAGTAATCAATACCTTCTGACCAATCAGAATGCAGAATTTGGTTTGGCAGTGCAAACGGTTTCCTGTTCACTATACTGTATATGCTCACTACATAGTATAGAACATAATAATGTGTATTTTATTTTGTATTTAATTAGAAAATTGATAAAAATATGTGAAAATCACAGACATAAGAGATGTTTTGTACATCAACTCGTTTTATGAAGATGTATGTGTGTGTTTATAATAACCTTGCACCTAAGTGAGTCTTGTATGTCTTTAGTAGGTCTGCAAATATGTGTGTTATTATCACAGGAAGCGCTCTGGGCTATTCCATCAGCAGCATCGCATATTAAGGCTGGAACGAGATAAAAAAAAAAAAAGGATGACACCCCACCGATCTGAATACGTACATCAACAACACAAACGCCGCGAGCTACGACAACGAGAAGTAGATAGAGACGTAAAGAATCGCTCCGGTAGTCTTTCAAGACATGAATGGCCTCGGGAAAAAATCAAAACAGTGTTGTGCGATATTACAAGTCATAAAGAAAATCACGCCCACTCCGCGAGTGGGAAGTAACAGCAGCACGTAATCCACTAAAGCGCAGCAGTAAGGTATCATGTGTAAAAGTGACAGAGTGTTGCTGCGTCGGTCAAATTGAAACGGATTGATTGCGTGGGGCTTCGTTTTTAATGATCAGCCTGCGGAAGTAACACACTGGTGAGATTAGAATTGGAAATAAGCACGTTCTGTTTTATAACAGCTATAAAGCTGAGGGGACGGGGGCGGGGCTGTTTAGGTCCTAACGTCACGTCTTAAACGTGATTGAAGACGCAGGATTTTAGCTCTCACAAGAAGTGCACGAGAAGTGTTTTTGTTTCACACTGCAAAAATAAAACGATTTAATGTTTCAACTTCGCAAAGCTGGGTTAACAAATCCAACGCC
>CM040987.1:23072415-23079138 GCA_022985145.1 Pangasius djambal | reverse complement strand
TAGAGAGAGAAATGGATGTAAAGAGAGGGAGTTGGAGGTGTAGAGAGAGGTGGAGGTGTGAAAAGAGATTGCGGTGTAGAGAGAGATGGAGGTAAAGAAAGAGAGATGGAGGTGTAGAAAGAGATGGAGGTGTAGAGAGAGAAATGGATGTAAAGAGAGGGAGTTGGAGGTGTAGAGAGAGGTGGAGGTGTGAAAAGAGATTGCGGTGTAGAGAGAGATGGAGGTAAAGAAAGAGAGAGATGGAGGTGTATGGAAATAGAGAAATGGAGGTCTTTCTTTCTTTCTTTCTTTCGCTCTTTTTCTTGTTTGCCAACTGTTACCCATTTCATTCAATGAAAAGTGACACACCATGCTTTTTATCCATTTATAGTTACATTTAACGTTCTTCAAAACAAGTTAGTTCCTGATGACGCTCACGTTAAAGCAGCTATAAACAGTCGTTCCCTCACCAGCCTCGCTCCTTATCTCTTGTCATGTTACTGAGAAACTGTTTGTGTAAACTGGTCATCAGCGCCATCGGCGTCATCGGCGTCATCAGCACGTCCGCCGTTATTCTTTACGTGACTCTCGATGTTTCTGCAGACGCCTGCAGCACGACTTCATGTCTGTTAGCAGAAATATTCCACAAGCAGATCCACAACTCGCTGAGATTAAATAAACATTTCAGCCTCTTCATAATGAGTATAAAAAACAGAGCCAGCACTGCAGCTCCAGCTCCTTCAGTCGAGTTAAACGATAAGAATATTCTGTCGTTCCTATGTTTCTACACAATCCCGGGCCGAGTGCCAAGTTAAAACACACTGCGCGAGGATGCAGCACGCTAACAGCTGACACTCGGTGCCGCATGCCATCTGCGTAGCGCTCGTCTCCCCGCTGGCACACTCTCACCGCTTCAAACAGGAAAATAAACAAACGTGTGAGAGAGAGACAGAGAGAAAGAGAGAGCGAAGAGAGAAACGCGCTCTCGCTTTCACACACTTGCCTTACTTCACATCAAAACACTCGTCTATTAACAAATAAAAGAGTCATGAAGAAGTGAGATCGAGTGATCACCCTGTAACACTGTCTCACACAAACACACAGGGAATGGAAGGACAGAAAGGAAGGAAGGAAGGATAAAAGAAAGGAGCAAAGAAGTAGAGAAAAAGAAGGACAGAAAGAAAGAAAAAGGAAAGAAGAAAGGAATGACGGAAGAAGAACAAGAAGGAAATAAAAAGTAGAGAAAAAGAAAAAAGAAAGCGAGGAGTAAAGGAAGGAAGGAAGGAAAACAAGAAAAACAAGAAAGAAAGCAAATATGCAAGAAAGGAAGGAAGGAAGAAAAGAACAAAAAGAAAGAAAGAAGCAGAGAAAAAAGAAAGGAACGACAGAAGAAAAACTAGAAAGAAAGAAAGAAAGAAAGGAAAGAAGTAAAACTGGAAAAAAGTCAGAAAGAAAAGAGAATGTTGAAATGGAACATCAGGGAAGACGGAAGAGATGGAATTAATCGGAATGAGAAAGGAGAGACGCTCTTCTCGTTAATCCTAAACCTCATCATCGTTACTCCGGTGAATTTAAAGCGTCCTGATAGGAGAAAATAAGGGACACCTGCAGCCAGCCAATCAGAGCGCAGCGTTTTGTGAGGTCATGGCGTAATGTGGGAGTAAGTGATCTGACATGTTTCTCTGTTTCACACTTCGCTCTCTCACACTGCAGGTGTGTGTCTTCTGCGCTCGACAGGAAACACGACTCTCGCTCTCCCAGGACGAGGATGAGCGGAGGACGGCCAGCCGAGCGAGACAGCTCACACACACACACACACACACACACACACACACACACACACACGCAGACCACTGAGGGCAGAGAAACAGGCCAGTGAAGCATGGATAAAGTGCTGTAATATGTCAGGGCTGCTTCCTGGACGTGTAAAAGTGTGAGTCTGTCAGTCGTGTCATCACGTATCGAACACGTACACACACTGTTACTTTCCCTAACCAAGATCAGAAGGAGTTGATTCATTTTCTATAACAGCAGCTCTGACAGTAGTTCCGGCTGTAACCTCACACACGTTTATATTCATGCGCTCGTTCGAATACCTTATCGTTGCTATAGTAACAGCTCGGCTTAAAAAAATTAAAAATAAATCAACAAATCGTTGATATGATAAGTTTTCTGTATGGAGGGTTTATTTAGCATTTATGGAAGGAGTCTCCAGTGTCAGCGCTAACAGTCAGAGGTAAAGCTGTAACTCTACGGCTTTCCAAAAGAGTTTATGCTTTGTGGATTGTGACGCTGACATGACAAGCAAGAAAGCAAACAGGCACGAAAGGAAAAGACATATAGAGAAAGAAAGAAAGAAAGAAAGAAAGAAAGAAGGGAGGAAAGAAAGACAAGAAGGAAGAAAAGAAAGAACAAAAGAAAGGAAGGAACAAAGGAAGGAAGGGAGGGAGGAAGGAAGAAAAGAAAGAAAAAAGGAAGGAAGGAAGAAAAGAAAGGAAGGAAGGATGGGAGATAGGGAGGAGGAAAGAAAGAAAGAAAGAAAGCAAGCAAGAAAGAAAGAAAGACGACGGAACAGAAAGACTTCTTGTGAGTGGAATGGTTTGTCGTTTCTATTCTCCTGCTTTCACTCAGTAATAACACACACATTAAGTAAACAAAGCTAAAAAAAAACACCTACAGTGTGACAAGAGACGAGACACAAACTGAGAGAGAGTGAGAGAGAGAGAGAGAGAGAGAGAGAGAGAGAGAGAGAGAGAGAGAGTAGATTTGTGTTTCTGCAGAGGACTGAAGGAAGGAATGGGAGTGAGGAATGACATCGCTCTCAAAACAACTCTGGATGAGGTCATCGCTTTGGACAGTGCTGCAGTTCTCACTAGAACCCTGCAGAGCCCGAGAGAGAGAGAGAGAGAGAGAGAGAGAGAGAGAGGGCGGGCAGACGAGGGGGGGGGGGGCGTATAATGGATTTTCCAGATGTGCTTTTGCTCCTTTTCTTCCCGTCGCTACGAAAAAACGCAAAAGGTAGAGGAGGCAAGACGTAGGAACATCTGGCGCCACATCTGCAGAGCAATCACATTTTCCTTTCTGGAATAAAATCCCAAAAAAAAAGTTTGAAGGTCTTTCAGGAAACTACTTTTTCTAATAATCGAGCTTTAGAGGAACCGTTCAGATAAAAATAAAACCTACACAACGATCACTTTACTCCAAAACAGTCCATCAGCCAAAACGTGCGCAGTGTGTGAAGTGTGTGAAGTGTGCGAAGTGTGCGAAGTGTGCGAAGTGTGCGTCTTTCTTTTTCTGTTTGGTTATTATTGTTATATATGAGGGAAAGAACGAAGTACAGGAAAAGAAAGAAAGATGCAAAGAAAAGAAAGAAAGAATAAAAAGAAGACAGAAGAATAGAAAGGCAGACAATGAGAGACAGACAGACAGACAGACAGAGGAAGACAAAAACAGTACGAGACAGATAAACAGATAGAGGAATAGAAAAAAATAGTGTGAGAGAGAGAGAGAGAGAGAGAGAGAGGAACAGAGAAAGACAGACAGTGAGAGACAGATCCAAAGAGAAAGACAGATGAATTAAAAAAAGACAGTGAGAGACAGACAGAAAGATACAGACAGATGAATAGAAAGACAGTCAAAGATAGACAGAAAGAGACAGAGGAATAGAAAGACAGACCGTGAAAGACAGATCCATAGAGACAAACAGAGGAATCAAAAGAAAGACTGTGAGAGACAGACAGAAAGATACAAACAGGGGGATAGAAACAATAGACAGTGAGAAACAGATGGAAAGAGACAGTCAGACAGAGGAATAGAAACAATAGACAGTGAAAGACAGATGGAAAAGGACAGACAGACAGACAGACAGACAGACAGACAGAGGAATAGAAAGACAGACATTGAGGGGCCGATTGACAAAAAGACAGATCCAGAGCAACATAAAGACAGACAGAATTTTGACCAAAAAGACGTAGTTACAGAGAGAGAGAGAGAGAGAGAGAGAGAGAGAGAGAGATGTGGATGGAAATCAGAGGTCAGACAGAAGACCACAGAAAAACAGCTCTGGAGAGAAACAGACAGAGAGGAAGATAGAAAGACAGATAGAGGGTGGCAAATAGACGAATGAAGGACCGACACAGTGAGTCAGAGTCAGACAGAAAAACAGATAGTGACACAAAGAGTTAATGATAAGGGCAGACAGAGAGAGAAAGAGAGAGACAGATAGAAAGAGAGAAATATAAAGAAAGGTAGAGATACAGAGAGAGAGAGAGAGATAAAAATAAAAAGACAGATGCGGAGAGAGCGAGAGATGGAGGCAAAATAAAAATAAATCCATGCAGACAGAGAGACAAACTGACAGACAGATAGAGTGACAGACAGAAAGACGGATAATGAGAAAGAGGAGAGAGATACAGAGAGACTGAGAAACCCAGAGAGAAATAAAATGTACAGAAATACACAAAGCTGAAGAGACAGAGAGACAGACAGAAATAAAAAGAGAGAAAGAGACAGAAAGGACAAGCAGAAAGACAGTTAAGCAGAAAGAGAGAGAGAGACTGATGGACAAAGGAAGACAGACACAGGTGTAGGGGGGAGAGAGAAAGAGAGAGGGAGAGAGAGAATACAAAGGTGCAGGCTGACAGCAAAAGAAAGAAATAGAAAGACAGACAATGAGAGACAAATTGATAGAAGTACAGATATAAAGACACAGCGAATCAGACAGAAAGACAGACAGAAAGATAGAATCAGAGGGAATAGAAAGAAAGAAAGAAAGAAAGAAAGAAAGAAAGAAATGCAATGATGCAGATAGACAGAAAAACAGACAGAAAGAGGCAGAGGAATAGAAAGAAAGACTGTGAGAGACAGATGGAAAGACGCAGATGGAGAAATAGAAAGGTGGCACATTGAAACACGCTCCATCCCCTGGACTTTTGTCTCGACTCCACCCGGGTAGGAGGAGCTGGATCAGGTCTGACTCCACCCCCTGGACCTTTTGTTTTGCGGCAAGCGCTACTTGAAATTACTGGAGCAATATACAGAGAAAGAACTCCTGACGAAGGTGGGGGTGTTCAGGGCGTGTCCTGGGCGTGTCCAGCATGAAACGCACTCTGCCCCCTGGACTTTTGTCTCGACTCCACCCGGGTAGGTGGAGCTGGATCAGGTCTGACTCCACCCCCTGGACTTTTTATTCTGTACTTGAAAAGACTGGAGCAACATACGGACTCCACAGTGCTTGTGGAGGGTGGGCGTGTTCAGGGCGTGTTCAGGGCGTGTTCAGGGCGTGTCCCCTGCCTGTTCTTACCGTGGCTGTGCCGGAGACGGTATGTGCGCTGGACTCGGCGCTGGGCTCGCTGTGTGTGTGCGCTGCAGGATACATGTTCAGCGTGTGCTCAGGTACGGCGCTCGTGCCCGGGTACTCGGGGGCGGGGTGAGGGTGAGACGCCGGGTACTCGGTGGGCAGGCCGTTCTGAGGGGGGGCGAACTGGGCGGAGGGGTACGGCTGGGCCATGGGCTCCGGTGGGGCGGGGGCGTCCTGATTACCCTGCACACACACACACACACACACACACAGAGAAAGATTGAGGGAAATTAGACAAAATACACACAAACTGATATAACTCACTCTTGTACTCTTGTTCTATTTTTCAGTCATTTATACAAAATACAGTGAAGTCAGAAGTATTCACACCCCTTCATTACTTCATTTCATTCCAGACTAAAATTCTTTAAAGGATTTATTTTTTCTCTTCTTTTTTTTTTTTTTTTTTTTTTTTTTTTTTTTTTTTTTTTTTTTTTTTACTGGCACTGCGACGTTCCTCCTCCGACCTCGGGGGAGACAAAATCTCCAAATCCAGATGTGCTAAACTTTTAGCATCAAACTCAAAAAGCGTCCGAATACCTGTGGAAAACATTTTCTGTTCTTTTTTTTTTTTATTCTTTCAGATTTATTAATAAATGTCAAAAACTTGGTGAATGTGTTTATGCCCATTTTTTTTTTTTCCTATCACAGTTTGCTCATTTTTGAAAAACGAATCCATGAATCCAGTGAAGCGGTGACGTAACGAAATGAGGAAAAGGTGTGAAAGTGTGAAAAAGGGGTGTTAATATTTTGGGAACTGACTGTTAAAGCCACTGGGAATTTATAAAATGTCTAGAAAAGGGATTTATTATTTTTTTTTTAACAAATAATAATGTATAATTAATTTTTTAAATAAAAATAATTCTTTTACAAAAATAATCACAGTAAGAAATATTAGCTTTTCACTTTTTTCTCAATTAATGCAATTAATTATGTATTAATTATTTATTAATTATTTATTAATTTAAGTTTTTTTTGTCTTTTTTTTTTAACAGATTTTTCAAAGGAATTCTGGAAGACGTTTGAAGCTGCATCCTAAAATATACATGCAAGAAGTATATATTTTTTAAATATGAAGAAAAAAGGAGAAAAGAGGTGTTTTTGAAGTGTTGAAGTTTTATATCAGGAGTGAAAGTCCGAGTCTGATTTAACTTTTTTTTTTGTTTTAAATAAAATAATGGAGGAAAAATAACTTGGGAATAAAATCAAGACCAATCCATTCTTAACTTTGAGAAATCCTCGTATGATCTTGAAATGTCATCGTTTTTGTTTCGATGCCACTGGCTTCATTTTGTCTAAATGAGATTTAGTGACAAACTGCATTTCGAATTTTTATTTTTATTGGGTAATATTTTTATTGGTTAAAATCGTAAGCAGCAAATGTA
>CM040987.1:23017415-23069915 GCA_022985145.1 Pangasius djambal | reverse complement strand
GGCGGAGAAGGAGGAGGAGGAAGAGGAGGAAGTAAACGAGAACCATGCTCCGAAATGTTTCACTTTTTTCACTCTCTCTTCTTTTTTCTCTCCATTCCTCAGTTCTGTTTTTTTTTTCCTGAAGTTTGGGAGTCCAGATATTTGGTTAAATTAAGCGAGCGACTGCGGAAAAAAAAAATCCAGTGCAGTCAGAGAGACTGTGTGTCTGGAGAAGAACAACTAGCATTTGCTATACAAGAAAATAAACAGATAAATCAATTTGAAAAATGAAAAAATTTTTTTAAAAAGCTAAATATCGAGTAACAACATTTTAGAAAAATCTAAAATCACATGATGATAAAGACCAAGAAAAGTCAATTAATCATCCAAAAAGAAAAATGAAAAGAAGAAAAGGATGGAGCAAACAAGAACAACGCTCCAGAACTATTCACTTTTTCTCTTTCCCTCTTTCTTTTTTTCTTTCTTTCTTTTTTTTTTTTTTTTAAATTTCTAAGGCCAGATATTCCCTTAAACTGACTGCAAAATAAACAAAAATAAACTGAGTGCAATAAGTGGAGACTGTCTGGAAAAAAACACCTAGGAAAAGAGGGGGAAAACAGCAGCTAGTTAAAAATATGCAAAATAATTAAACACTAAAAAAGCAAAAGACTGCGTAACAAATAAAAAAAAATAAAAATAAAAATGTCAACTGATTTAAATTAGAAGTGTTTTGCTGGAACAAAACAGCTAAAAAAAAAACTAAAGCAAATGTAAACAAAATAAAAGAAAGTATTCAAAAGGTTAAAATAAATCTAATGACAACAGAACAAAAACAAAAAAGTAAAAAAAAATTAAACAGGTAGTTAACAAAAGAAATTCCAAAAGACTGAATAACATAAAAATAAGCAGACAATGTAACAAACGTTAAAAAAAAAAACAGAAACAGAAAGTGATAGCAAAATAAACTTTGAGAAAATAAAAGCAACAAAAAAAGAAGCTGACTAATAAACAAAAGTAAATTAAATATAATCAAATACTATTTGGAAAAAAAAATGCAGAAAAGATTGGTTAAAAAAGTGATAAGTTAGGGACAAAATAGGGAAATAACAGCAAATAAAACAACAAGCTAGCTTAGCAAATAAGCAAAAAATGGTGAATAAATTAATAAAAAAAACACGTAAATATTGAATAGAGAAATAAGTACACTTAAAAAACTAAAAAAGAAAAAAAAACAGCTAGTTAAGAAGAACTAGATACTGGGGGAAGAAGTGTGAAAATGTGATGCTGTGACCTTTCACCTCTCTCAAATCGTTATTAAAAATAAAACAAAACAAAGCAAAATGGCCGACTTATTTTAAAACTGCATCTCCTCCTGGCGTTAGCGCGAACGCTGTGACTGAGAGACTCAGCTGAAGTCCAGCTGTCTGTGTGTGAAGATTGATCGCCTGTGATATTCACTCCATCCCGCTTGATTTAGTAAAGCCATAAACCATGTGGCCCTGTCATATATCACACACACACACACACACACACACACACACACACACACACACACACACACACACACACACACCCCTACCTTATGTTTGACTTAAGTGAGAGAGGTGAAGAGCAGGTAAAGGATGTTGAATATACAATACACACTCTCTCTCTCTCTCTCTCTCTCACACACACACACACACACACACACACTCATTCACTATTTCCACCATGTGCCACACGTCAAGTCAGCCCCCATGACTTCAGAGCAATTCATGTTCTGCTTTTATCATGTAGAGTGTATTAAACACAGAGGAATTCCAAAACCACATCCTGCTCACTATATAGGGCACTACTGCAAGTGCCCTCCATTTTGTGGCCTAGCCTTAAAAATCTCAACTCGCTACGAGAACTAGCGAGGCTGTGGGACAAATTTAATGTGGAAAGTCCCTTTTAGTCTCGTGAAATTCAATTCAACAAACACTGTTGGAGCGCTACACACTACCTAGTGCACTATATAGGGCCTACAATGTCTCTGTTATACCCTGTGTAAGGGGTAAATAAATCAAAAAGCAAACAAACTAGTGTACTACCCTATGTAGTGGGCATATATAGTGAATATAATGCGAGCTGGAATAGAATCCCACCTGAACTGTGGGATATACTACCATGAATGCACTGTGTGATAGGCGGGGCTTACACAGTGAAACACCTCCACAGTGGACTAATGATGGACAGACACCAATCCCGCCCTCTACATCAGTGTGTTATAGTGTGTGTGTGGGATAGAGAGATAATTTCAGCCGTAGCAGTGGTGTGTGTGTGTGTGTTTTTTTTTTTTTTTTTACATTTTGTGAGCAGCACCATCGGCGGGAACATCGACTCGCTTTCTCTCGCAGTAAACAAATTAATAATGCAGGAGGTTTTGTAGCGCGTTGCTGTGAACCATTCCAAAAGTAACCCACTTCCCAGCAGGGGGGCTTTTTCTTTTTTAAAATGATACGAGCCTGGTGCAGGAATGCGCTGTGCTAATGCAAGTGTGTGTTTTAGCTCTGATATGACCCGAGCTGATCTCGGCGCGGAAGGTTCCAGAGTGAGTGGGTGGAGGGAGAGCGAAAATGTGTGTGGGTGCATGTGCATGGATAAGAAGGTGTGTTTGTGTTTGTGCATGTGCATGTGCACACATGCATGCATGTATATTTTCTGTGTGTGTGTGTGCGTGTGTGTGTGTGTGTTTAGGTGTATGCACATGCTTGTGTATGTATATGCACATGCATGTGCACAAATGTATATGCAAATTAAATGTGCACATATCTGTGTGTGTGTGGACTGGGTTAATGCATGAGACCTGTGCATGGGCCAAGAAGCCTCTGCCTTCTTCCCCCATTATCATATTAGCTTGCATTAGCAACTCTCAGTTGATCTCTATCTCTCCCGCTCTCTCTCTTCCCCTTTATCTCTTTCGCCTACTCCCTCTTTCTACATCTCTCTCTCTCTCTCATGCAAATGAAGACGTAAAGTGGAATCAGTTCATCAATCACACTCGCATGGGGATAACACGGCGCGGGAAGAGGATTAGCCGTGTCCTCTCCGGACCCCGCATGGGTCTTTCTCCTGTCACACGCACTGGCTATAATTAAACATCTTAACCCTTATGATTTTAGGATTTTTCCAACACGTTTGGCTCAGGGAAAAAAATAAATCTTTTACAAAGACACGTCAACTGCCGTGAGGAGGATTGGCAAATCATGAGGTGTCTCAATTTCCAAAAATACTCTTTATATCTCTAGTCAAATAAAAAAAAGAGCAGGAATGTCCTGGGTTATTTAATTCTGCAACACTCTGGCCAAATAAAGCACCCCTCCATTTTCAGGTTCATATTTCTACCACGTAAGACCCATCCCTGTTTCATCTCCAGGCCAAGCGGTTTGAGACAAAGCCACTGCAGGCACCAAAGTGCGTCCCTGAGCAGTTTAATTAGAATTAAAGAGCTGATATGGATTAAGCGGTGTGCCGTGACAAACGTAAATCCCGTCAATCATGGAGGATCACGAAAGGAAAATCGGCATGGCCGCAGAAAAACATTCATCCGCTATTCTGCTGGATCCTCACACACCATTAAGCACCTGCCCATCAACCCTGCCTCTGGCATTGACATTTCAATACTTCCCAAGCCCAGAGATCCACACACACACCCACTCTATTTTATCAGTGCTAAGGATATTTGGGTGTGAGCATACAATCTCAAAATGCATCTGGTAAGATATGGTGTGACCTATGAGATGTTATTCCCCCACCCCCCACAATACACAATTCTCCACTGGTGCACAGCCAAGTGCCCTCCATTGTTCACGACTCCGGGGAAAGCCGCAAAACCCCTTGTTCGTCCAACCACACATGACATTTTGCAACCGGAGACTACCAATTTGAGGTAGGCTTTCTGCCATTTCTTTGGCCTAACGCTGCAACAAAGATGCAAAAAATAGCATCTCGAGAGCAGGCGTTCGTGAGAGTCGCTAGCGGAGTCTATTTTGAGCACGCAAAACCATGCAATCACAACCAAGTTCCTATTTCAAACACTGCTGGCTGAATTCCACTGTTTTTTTTTTTCCCAGCCAGGAGTTTGGAGACGATGTATGTGTGCGTATGGAGAAACAGTAATGATGTCTCCAAGTGTGGAAGACACTGGATCCTGGCCTCATTATTTCAGATGTGGTCCCCTCTACAGGCTGGAGCTTTGGAAAAAAAAAGTGATCAAAAGCATCGGCTCCCTCCTCCACCACTTTCCCACTATTTCTCACTCAAATGAGATGGAGATGTGATACAATCATCTTTACATTGGATTTCTGCTGAGAGGTTTTGGGTTTCCTTCTTCCATTTTACTTCAGCAGACTAATAGTGTGGCAGATAGGGGGCAGAATAACCTATAAGAAGTACTATCATAACACACAACTTATTTTAGTGCCACTTGTTTTATTTAACTTTTACTTAATATTTAATTTAATCTCTTTACATACTGTTTTTGCTGTTTGATTATTACCTTCCACCCACCATCTAACCAACGTACCTATCTATTTAGCGAGTTACTGACCAACTGTTCTATTCACCCACAAACCAACCTTTCTTCCTGCCTATGAACTCATAAATGATGCCGTGAGCCAATCTATCAACAGTTCTACCCACCAACCAACCAACCAGTCCACTCACCTACCAACCAACCTACCTACTTACCAATTAATTAATGAACCTTCCTACCAAGCAATCAGCCACCTAGCTGGTCGCCAATCACCCAACCTAACAACTAACTAATGTCTAAAACATCCTACCTGCCAATCAATCAATGAACAAACCCATCCACTAAGGAAATAATATTCAACATATCATATTGCCCACCCAAAAACCCAAAAACCAAACGGCTATTTTATAAAATTACCTACCAACCAACCCTGCCAAAGACCACTCAATAAACATACCAACCTACTTAACCAATCACCCACCCATCAATTAACAAGCCATGATCAAGTAAATGATTAACCTACTAACCTACTTAACCAAACAACCACCCAGGCACCAGCCAGCCAATCAGTGAACCTATCTACCCACCAATCAACTTACCTACCTATGTACCCATTAACAATTGACCTATCTACCTAACCACCCAACATTCAACCAACCAACCAACCAACCAAACATGGAACCTCAATGAACACACCCATCCACCACTAACCAACATATTCACCAACTAATCTATCTATGCACCCACTAAACAATGAATATATAATGAATTAATATACCTACCTATCATCCGACCTACCTACCTATCTATCTATCCATCCATCCTTCCATCCATCCATCCATCCATCCATCACACACTGTGCTCCACTCACATGGGTACTTGCTCAGACCCTCTGGTCGTTTTAGAAATTCTCTGTTGGGAAAGTCGAGAAAAGCAGTTGGCGACGGTACAGGAGTGGAATGTCAATGACATCATGCAGAGAAGAAAGGGAATATGCATGTGGGAGAGGGAGTGAGAGAACCAGATGGTAGATACGTAGTCTGAGTGTCCTTTGCAGCTGTTCCTCTTCCAGTTCTCCTTTGATACACATCAATCCTGAGCGGCTCTGCTTCGCTCCACACGACGAGAGTGTATACATCTCCAAAGCGAAGGCCCGTCACCTTCCTAAGAGCCACCACGCTGGAACAAATCTGCTTTCAATCCCAAGCTGCAAATCTCATGTTCTAACCGGAGTGAACTTTGGAGCAGCTCAGCCGGCTGTGTCCACCCTGTGCACTCTTTCCTCTTTCTCTTTTTCTCTCTGTCTTATCCCTCTGTTGCTCTCTGTGGACCATCAGCCCCTGCTGGGTTTGGCACACTGCAGCAGAAAGCGCTCAGCATGCTGGTTCAAAACTGTCACGGTCGCTAATAAAGCAAGGTCATTAGACAGCCATGTTTTGGCTTAATTTGCTAATCAGCCATGCAGGGTCACCAACCGGAACACGCACACACATGTATATACACATCTGTAATTACTTATTGTCACAGTCATATGGGTGAAGGTGGAGCGAATGGCGCTCGCAAGCCGACACGGCCATATGGAGGCTGCATGGAACCCGTCGTGCTTGCCTTGCAGAGCTTATCTTACTGAAAAAAGAGCGAGAGTGTAGTATATAGAAAAATGAGTGCAACTTTGTAAAGCCAGTGTGTTTGTCTTGAAGTACGACAGCCCATAGAGGAATACGCATCATGCTCGCTGACGTCCTCAGGCTAAAATCGACATGGCACATGGATCACTTCCTGAATTACCTTTTCAACTCCAGACTCCTGCGTTCTTCCCTGTTTCCTCCCTCTTGAATCTTCTTGTTATGAGAGTTGTAGACTCCTTTGTCATGTTTGCTGCATTACGGCATTAAAGAAATGGGGCAGGATGGGGGAGAGCTCAGCGATCCTACTCCAGGCTAACATGCACAACATTCACAGAGCAGAAACTTACTTAATAGCAAAAAAGAGGACTCAGGAACGTGCTAGCAAACGAAACCTGATGCAAGGTACAATAAAGAGTCGCCCGTGAGGCCTTGTAAGTTATCCAAGAAAGTCTCCAAGGCCTTAATTACATTCTAGCGACATCCTAGGCCCACTACTGGTGGCTCGGTGGCCCTAAGTGACTGTTTATACCACTCCAGGCTAAAACTTTAACAGGCAGGACACTCTCAGAGCTGAATCTAGCAAGAAAGAAGGCTCTGGAGCATACCAACACACCAAACTTGATGCAACATACAATAAAGATTAGCCTGCCAGGCCTCAGAAATGATCTATCCTGTTCTCAGGGTTGTTTCCGAACCTTTTGGGGCCCTAAGCAACATCTTAGGGCCCTCTGGTGGCATGGGGACCTTAAGCAACACTTTATACTGCTTCAGGCTAAAACTGTAACCCACAGAACACTCACAGACCTGAAGCTACCAAGAACGAAGGCCCGTGAATGATCTAGCACACCAAATCTGATGCATGTTACAATAAAGCTTAGCCTGTGAGGCCTCATAAGTTATCTAAGAAAGCCTCAGAGGGTTTAATTACATTATAGCACTGAGGTCAGAGCTGCTCCTGAACCTTTTGGGAGACCTAAGTGATATCCTAGGGCCCCCTGGAGGCTTGTGGGCCCTAAGTGACTGTTTATATCACTCCAGGCTAAAACTCTAACATCAAGAATACAGAAGATGTTATCTAAAAAATCTTCCAATCCCTTTATAACATTCTAGCACTGAGGACAGGGCTGTTCTAGGGCCACCCGTTGGCTCAGGAGGTCTAAGCGACTGTGTATACCGTACATAGATAGAGATTTCTTTTTGGGTGAATATTGTATAAGGAGATCACAAGTTCAAGTACCTTTAAAAGAACTGCACTTTCGTCTTTCGTCTTGGGAAAACTTTTGTTCTGCATCGCAGCAATCGACTAGTTTACAGCATGGATGCGTGCAGGGTTAGAGTCCATGTGAAAGGCACGCTAGACACAGCTAACGGTAATGAATGCTAAGAGCAGTGGCAGATCAGGCCTGAGTCATCAGCCTGCCTGTAGCACTGAAGCAAGAGCGTGAACAGCACACAATGAAAGACACACTCACCTCTCGGAGACCCACACACAGAGCTATTAAAAGACTTTTCTCTACTTAGCTCAAGCAATCAGACACACAAAGGCTAGCTGCTTAATGTCAGCATGTGAGAGCGCTTGAGTTTTTGTGTGTGCGCGCGTTTGTGTATCATAGTCACTACTGCACTTTTGTGGCTGCGCTGATAAAACGTTTCGATGTCATTCCGTGTTCCGTGTTTAGCTCGAGCCACGTGAGGACTCTTCGTGATGGCTCATGAATCCTCACCCCCCGACTCGCCGAACAATATGGCTGCTGTCACAGCTGCGAACACGGCCCGAACACGCAGTGCTCATCAGGCCAACGCTTGTCAGGTACAGGTGACGTTAATTACAGGCATTATTTACACAGCTGAAACACAAGGTGGCAAGGTGGCTCTGCACCGGGCTGTCGAAGCTCGTTTCCACCCCCTGGTACCCTGCATGCCTTCCCCTCTCATAGCACTGTCTTTCTCTGTTCTGAAAAGAACACAGTGAAAGAACATTAATCACACATCACTGTTAACCTTGAAATCGTGTTGCTTCGTCTAGCTCGGCTATCTGCACGTGGTCTGAAGAAGTTCAGCTTGCGTAGCCTGTAAATACGCATTCCTGTTGATTTTGTTAAGCAGACCTTCCTGCTTCAAAGCCAACTATTGAAATTTGTCCAAAAAATATTTACAGGTCATCCCAGTATACACTTACCATTTTTTAAAGGAGTGGTTTGTCATTTTTACGGCCCGTTGCTGCCAAATTCTAAATGCTTCTCTGCAACCAATCTCACCCTCTCTCTTTTGATGCTATTTATACCTCATGAGTTGCCTTTTAAGGAAAAAGGGGCAGAGTTGGGAAGCTTTGTACCTGATGGGGGCGGAGCTTATTTCCAGCAACCTTTTCAACTACAGTTTTATGAATAAATAAAATGTTTGTCCCCTACAGAAATTTACATATTGAATGGCCTGTCCTGTTAGAACAAATTAGTTCACTATTATTCACTATTATTAAGTGTATGCAGTGTAATGAACTGAACACATTGCATTTGTTTTTTTTGGAAACTAACTTAGGAACTTGGGACGTATGAGAAGAAAAATGCTAAAACCTCTGACAAATTAACGTAATCTTTCATCAGCTAAATTAAGTAAAATCAACAATAACTAAATGATTAAAATAAGAATATAACTAAAGTCTATTTTTATCAAAACACTGAAACTAAATCCAGTTAAAATGAACGCTGATTGAGTTGATCCAGGACAGATGAAATGAAAGAAAAAAGGGATCGAGACGGCCAAGAACAAAGGCTGAGCTTTTCGCCCCAGATGTTGTGTGGGTCTCCGTAGGCCGTGTCGTGGCAGATGTTACGAAGCAGAACTGTGAGAGGTTATAACCAGGCGCACAGGTAGACTAAGAGCAAGACTAATCAGTCACAGATGGACACATGCAGAGAGCGGGCCAGGACGCACAGATGTCCGTGTCAGTGGTACCCGTGCCAACCGGGCCCGTCTCCAATTACTTTTTCCAATCACAACAGTGCGTTGTGTCAACATGTCTATTAGCAAAATCTGAATGAGAAACACTTTAAAGAATTCACAATCACACGCACAGATTACATTTCACGCTTTCACTCAACATCTTATAAACAATCACCATGCTTGTTTTTAATTTTAACCAATTAATCCCAAGGCGGATTTCTGAGTCACATCGCTACACACATTTCTGTGTGACTGAATCCAGAAGACTGGCATCTGTCATAATTACGTTCGCTTTTTAGGACGAGCCGTGCCGTCTAACAAGACGCATCCCGTCGCTGCCAGATGTTTGCTAAGAATGTTTACACTGTGTAGTAACCCGAGCTATTAATTTAGAACTTGTAACATAAAAATACTCCAAAAGCAAGCACAACATAAAAACATTAGCGTCAGCTGCTGTAAAAGTCGCGCTATTAATTTTAGCAGAGGATGCAGCATCTCTGAACGTGGCCCATCTGTTAGCCTTCCAAATGGACCAAATTGCTTTGCAAACATGCTACGTGGAATTATTTGTAAAACAAGTCACACATATTAGGGGTATACATTTAAGGCGGTATCAACGCATACATTTAGGGTGCCATCTTTCTTTCGGACCATTTCCCTAGGGTGCCTATACATCATCTTTGATTTCTATGGAAAGTGTCAGTTTTGCTCAGAGGGACTATCTCGTGGGTTAAAGGAAAAGATGAGGATCAAGGGCTGTACGTTAAGTGTGTGACTGCTGGAAGCCCTGGAGTTTAAAGTCGGCTTACTGAAGGTTTGCACCTATCAGATTTCCCCGCCACATGTCAAACACTTTCTTCAGAGAGCAACAAACTGTCAGATGGCATCTTTTCCCCCTGGGCTGAGAACTCCCACGCTAAAAAATGATGCTGTCTTCCAGTTCTTTCTTTTCTTTTTTTTTAATTAGCATTTTAAAGAGTCCTTCTCCGCCAATATCCGTGGGTTTGCATGCTGAATCTGAATGTTCTGTTCCGGTCAAAATGACACATTGTACTAAAAGTGGAACAATACTAAAAGTGAGTTTTCCAAATTTTTTTATGAACATATTTATAGATTAGGTTCAAGTCATTATAAAACAAAATGATGATTCTACTTGCTAATTCCTTCCATCATATCCAAGATTGATTCTTGGCTCATTTGGAATACAGTGGATTCTCCACATAAACATATTTAAAAACATGCATGTTTGCTGTTATTATAAGGAAGGGTTTATTTATCATTTATGGAAGGAGTCTTCAGTGTCAGTGCTGTGTAACAGTCAGAGGAAAAGCTTTAATTTTTCCGACATCTTCAGAACAGAGGAGTTTATGCTTTGTGGTTTCTCTGTAACGTGACAAGCTGCGTTTTTTTTTTCTTCAGTTCAATAGAGAGAACAAAGAGAGGCTGGCGAGGGAGTGAGTGTTTATAGCTGCTATAATGTAAGTGAGAACAAGAACTAACCTGTTTTGCAGAAACATTAAATGGGTAAAAATCATGATGTGTTGTACTTTAATAAATAAAAAAGAAATGTTGGCAAATTGTCATGGTATAAGTGGAATAAAGGACTTCAGGGACGTGCTCTTTACTTTAGAGTATCAACAGTAACTCTGCTTCATCACACCACCCTATCTTTTATTTATTTCCAACAATCCCCTGCAACATCTCTCCGTTTTATTCGAAACAGTTAGTAATGTGCCCTAGCAAGTTCTCTTTGACACTTTCACTGGAGGTGAAACCAAGACAGTGGATCAGAGATCGATATCCTGGAGGGTTGGAGAACGGTTTACACACTAATGTTAAAACAGCATGATTTACACCAATCTGTACAGATGCTACAGGAGGATTTCCAAGCATGGGAATGGCTACTGGCATAGATTTCCATATATATAGTTTATATGGCTAATAACTGAGACATTGAGGTATTGCTAGAAAATCACACCCAGTGTCCCGGCTCAGTGTGACACCTGTAGGTGGATTGAAAACAAAACAGGAAGTCAAGAAGAGCTGAAGATGAGGAGGGTGAATTTTTGTGTCCGAGATGAATCCAACGGCTTGCTGCCTTGGTGGACGAGGAAATCCGTGGCTTTAGGAGATTCTAGGGATCTGAACATAAGGCTCCAACAGCCTGAACGAAGCAGCGGACTAACAATCGTAATACACACCTACACACACACACATACTTCACTGACAAAACGCATTAACATTCGAGATCTTGGCTGTGACCTCTTCACTTTTACTCAGAGGATCTGCATACACACATACACCAATGCTTAATGTGCGTGTGTGTGTGTGTGTGTGTCTGTAGCGCAACTGGTCTCTAATTGTGTAGTGAGCCTCCAGTACGTATGCAGACGACTTATTGACAGATCCACAAGGCAAGAGCGGCGACCTGACAAAAACACGTTGATTAATTACAAGCCATCCAAGACAATTAGCCAGAATGGAATGCAAAACAACTTCTACGCGCATGTGCACACACACCCACCCACACACACACACACACACACACCCACACACACACACCGACCTAGCCTCATTTACGCCCGGTGAGGATACATCAAACAATTTCTTTTCCCCGCGTTTCCAGGGCAACGCTAATATGCTAGCATGCCGGTTTTACTGGAAAGCATTTGGCTTGACAGTTTTAAAAATGATTTAGAAGCCGGCTCAGAATGGCCGCATTATCTGGCCCAGCGTAAATCCTCCAGCTGATGACGCTCTTTGAGGAAAAAGCAGGCAACTCGCTTTGCGGTTTGGCCCCGAAAGTAGTAGGTCAGATGAAATATCCCCAGGTTACTCCACTCCTATTTGTTTTTGCATTTTTCTGTGAGCCTTTGTTGATATTTTATATTCCCAAATGCTGTTTGTTAGCGCGTTTAGCGAGGGCCGTCATGCTGACAGAGATCAAAAGAAGGGGAAGAGAGATGCTGCCCTGCTGCCTCCATCTCTTTTGTACTTTTCTGGTTTTGCAGCCATTTCTTAATTGGTTTACTAGCAACTTCAGACAACAAATGAGACGCCCCTTTCATCTGCGCCATCCACACCAACGTGAGATGACAGGAATTTACTCATCCGAATCTGACGCCCAGAACACAACAACTCACAAATGAATGAGACCGTATCTCAAATAGGACATGACCAGGGCTCAGTTATGGCAAGTTTAGGAGGCTTTCACAGCATTTGGATGAAAAATAACCCAAGTGAAATAAAGCCGTATGGAATTATTGTGCAGTTTTTCAAGTTTGGAATGAAAGTGGCCCAAGCGTAGGTTCTGCTCTACATGACGGCTCAATTTCAGCCTTGACCTGTAGCTGTGATCTGGCAGTGTCACGGATTCCCCCGTCTCAGTGCTAATCATGGATCCCAGCACAGTCAGCTCTGTCGTTTTGCCATGGCTGTTCGCTGTTGTTTTTTTTTGTTTGTTTGTTTGTTTTGGTCCCCACCCCTGTCTTATTGGTTTGTTTCTCTAATGTGTGCACCTGTTCTGTATTCATCACAATCAGATGGTCCATTTATACCCTGTTGTTCCTGCATTTCAAGAGAAAGAAATGAGAGAAGCTGGTCACGGAACAACTGTATATGATAAAAGTGGAAAATTTCTTTAAAGTGTATGTCAGTTGTCAGAAGGGGCTTATGTATCTCCTATGAACACTACCCATTTGTAAAATGCTACCAATGATGGTCTTAGCTAAATAAAATCTACCATATTTGTTCCAGGATCACGTTCTGAATCCGTATTTTTGTTTTTTAAAAACACTCTTTTTCCTTTTTGTTAGTGGTGCTTGAAAAACTCCACTTAATCCTACCCTGGATCTTGATTCTTTGTTGTTTATACACCCAATGACACATTTCATACTCGATTCTCTCTCTCTCTGGGCACCGACACAGCATTTCCTGTTATAAAATCCCACTTACGCTTTCTTTTCGGCTCTATTTTTAACCCCCCCAACTCCCTTAAGCTCTTTTTATCTCACCATGACTGTCTCTCCACTCCCGATTTCTATCTTCCTCTCTTCCAATCTCATTCTCTCTCTCTCTCTGTCTCCCTCTCTCTCCCCCACGCCTCCCTGTGTCTGTGCGTCGTCGTGTTTCCCGGCACTTACAGTAAGCGAGATGCATTAGATTAAGATTAGGTAATGGTGAGATGATTGATGGAGGTGGCCGGACCGAGCTGCAGAGGTCCAGGAAAATAAGCAGGCGCTGCATATTACGGCCCGCAGATTATACAGGCCGCTGATGGAATAATGTCATCCCGACGGCGGGCTAAAATTGAACTGTCAAGAACTGTCAAATGCACAATAACGCACTCGGAGAGGCTGAGTATTGAATGGGATCGGACTCGCTGGCTCGAAAAGTCAGACGCGGGACCGCTGTGGTGGTCTGCAAGCCTGGATGCGCTCGTGCCATTTTACATTTTTAATTAATGGTGCGGTATGCATCTTGTACAGTAATGTTCATAAGTTTCTAGATCATTATGTAATAAGCATTATATAATAAGCATAATAAGCCCCAGTCATAATACAGCTCCTCAGTTCCACCCCCTTTTCCTTATAAGGCAACAAAATGTGTGATGTCGCTAATAGTAATGTGTGTTAGTGTTTACTTGGCGAATTACAATTTTTCTACCATCTTAATCTAGTAATACTTAAACAGGAATAATACTATGTTTTCTAGCATGAAACGTCATATTCTAATTTCTAAAATTTAATTCCATATCAACTGACCTCAATATCTTATTTATATTCAGGAGATGTTCAAGGCGGTTGCTTTGGTTCGGAAAATTGAATTAAATTTATTAAATTTATTAGAGATTAAATCTTTATATATATATATATTTCAAAACATATTTCAACAAACTCAAGAGAGACGTCTCTGTTAGCCGCTGGGACCTCCTGTGATAAGTCGTAAAAATGCAGTAATTAATGCATGCATAATCAATACCTGAATTTGCATTATAAATATGTTTATATTTGTCTATAAGTGTAGTAATGTAAGCCCCAGCCTAAGCTTGCAGATCTCATCCTGCTTTAAGCAGAGCACTTCCCCATCACACGAGCTCCTCATGAATATTCATGCATTTCCTTCTGCCTAAAGTCTTTAGCCTTTAAGTGAACCCTTTGCAAGCCAACACTGTATTATCACCAAACCTATAATCACCCGTGCATGTGATAAATGTAGAATGCAACTCTCCAGTTCGCCTTTTTTTTCCCTCGCTTTCTCACTGGAGGATTAAAGACGCAGATATCATCGCTTCCTATAAGCCACAAATCAATAGCGTGGAGCTCGTTGGCTCTCTGATGGTGCAGGTTCATTTAGGTAATGGTCTAAAAAAGCAGTGGAGTTAAAAAAAAAAAAGAAAGCAAAGACAGGGGGGAAAAAAGGTTCAGGACTAATAGAGAAAAGCTCCAGACAGAACAGGCCACTTAGGGCAGAGCCAAGTGGATCAGGGCCAATTAGTGATCCTATGGTTCTGCAGTAATAGAGCCGAGGCTCGGGGTAAAGGAGGTATGGAGGGGCGGTGTGGGGTACACCGGGGGGTGGGGGGTGTACATCATTTCACCATTTATCAAAAACAAATCTAGCGTCTGACTCGGGTTATACTTATCATCGAAGAGTGCCTTATTTAAAACCAAAACAAGAAGAGAAATCTTTCTAGGGAGCTGAACTAGATCTGAATATCACACTCTCACACTTCATCTTACTTTTTTGTTTGTGTAAAGCTGCTTTGAGACAATGACATTGTAAAAAGCGCTATACAAATAAACTGAATTGAATTGAATTGAATTGAATATCCTGTCTGCACATCATGTGCTTTATTTAAAAATAAAAAATAAAAGTTGTGTTTATTTTTTGTCATATAAATAAGTCCTATATTTTGTTTAGAGGTAAGCCAATCCATTATTGACCTGAAACAGTGGGTCTAATAGTTAGTAGTTCATTATTTCCTTTATAAATGCATCATACTCCAACATCTGATACCAGAGGAGATGCTATGTGACGTGACGTTATCGCACTGATGAACAAACAACATCGGAGCGACAGACGATCTGGATGTATTTCATGATTAACGCCGACAATCGAAGAATCGAAAACAGACTGCAAACAGCGCTCTGTGAAATTACTGAGAGGGGGAACTAGAGCGTCTTCCTACAATACAAAACGTAAAACATCTTAAACATAAAACTCAGCACCAGGAGTTTAGCACTAGCTGCACACACTAGCTAGGTGAGAAAATGTCTCAGAACAACACTAGGTGAGTTCTAGTATGTTGATTAGCCGCTATCAGTCATCGACAACGAGGGATTCTGAAGCATTGAAAACTAAAATGTACTTAAACGCTTTTCTGACGTTTTTTCTACTCTCGATCCATACTAACTAATAGCTAGTAGCTAGCTAACAAACTTCAAAATCATCTCGGTAACTTTATAAAGCTCAGAATATGAAGTCTGTCAATAAGCCCCGTCCTCTTTGTGATTATTCCTGCTTTTATCCAATAAGAACAAACCTTATTTACTCATATTTTTGACGAATGCTGTAAGATGGTTTAAGAAACATTTTTTGGCAGCAATTTTCTTAGTCAATATGAAGCACATACTGACTCTCTGAATTCTTCATGCTTTTCATCTTCCTCTTCTAGTTTCCATGAGAATATTTTTAAGTGGTTTTTACATGTATCACATTCGATGCGTCATATTTAACACATTCGGGAAATGCTAGCCTTAATAACTGGTGTTAGCTAGGGAAAATTACGAGTGCTCAAAATGTACGAAATTATTGAGTTCAGCACTTTGGCTTAGCCAAAATGATCTGATATTAAAAACATTTTTAAAATCATGGGATCTTCAGATGTATTAAAACGCTAAAATAGAGAAGCTCCTAACATGAAGTCCATCAATAAGCCCCGCCCTGTTTGTGATTATTCCTGCTTTTGTCCAATACGAATAAACCTTATTTACTCATATTTAAGACGAATGCTGTAAGATGGTTTGAGAAACATATTTTGACGACAATTCGCTTTAGTCAATCTGTAGCACATACTGACTCTTTGAATTCTTCATGCTTTCCGTCTTCGTCTTCTCTTTTTATGCAACATTAATTCACCGAAAAAAAGAAAAATTCCCCCGTCGCCTCAGCATGAGTGTTTAAAATATTCCAAACCAAAGTCTCCCATAAGACATAACTCATGCTGACAATGCCATCTGCGAGGCAATCCCCGCGTGCCCGTCTCTGGCAGACATCTTGAGAGCGGATGATTAGATGTTCTTGTAGATCAGCGATTACCATGACGGCGGAATCGACCTCACTCGGATTTCTTCACTATCAGTTGATACTTATCAATCAACTTAAAACGTGAATTAATTAGGAACCGAGTGAATTATCCACAGTATATATTAAGGACATTGTGGTTTAAAGGTCATGAGTTAGCAAAGCTAGTCCAAAATATGACTCAGTTTATTCTTCCCATTATTTATACATGAGATGTGTTTTTCCACCGCACATTCGGAAACAAGAGCAGGCCCAAACTAGGACCAGTGGAAGGTTCTTAAGGTTCAAGTTTGTTCCCTTTTAATAAAACACTGAGAAAACAAAGCAATGACATCATTGTTACGTAGCATGATGACACCAACATACATTCAACACGGAACACTAGCTTGGATTAGCATTGTTCGTTTGTCTGGACACTGAGCGGGAAAACAGGAATACACACCCTGGATGGGACACCAGTTGCAATCACATCATCACGTTTCTGTTTTCTGACGTAAACACACACATAAAAATAAAAAAACATTTAAAAATCTGTGCAGAAAAATACAAGTAAAACACCAACAAATTTTTTGTATGGTTCTGTCGATGCTTTATGTGAAGCTGAATCTGTATCTAATCACTGACCGCCAGTTTTATTAACACCACCATTACCCGAGTACCATTAGTACTTAAGCTGGTACCAAACAGCCTCCAGATGGAATATCTGCTACAAGACTAATGGAAGTTCTGGTACAAGACTAATGGAAGTTCTGGTACTTTTTTCTGGTGCAGTATGGAAAAGGTCCATACTGACAGATACAGGTTCTAACACTTTAAAGAGTTCTTTGGTTTTTCCATCTTGGGTAACCAATGTGGTACTGGACCACTGGACGAAAAAAAAAAAAAAAAACCCACAAAACAGCTACAGTTTTCTGGTACCAAACGTTCTGGTACTTAATGCAATGGAAAAAAGGCCATGGTCAGAAATACAAGCTCTGTCTAGCACTTTAAAGGGTTCTGTGTGTTAGAACATTTAATCCTTCTATGTAGAACCCTACATCATTAGGAAGCTAGAACCTTTAAGTACCCAAAGTACCCTTAAGGAACCAGTATTTCTTAGACTTAGTCTAATTTATTAAAAAAAAAAAAAAAAGTTTTACAAAATTTGACTAAACATTAAAGGTACTATGTAGAACCCAACAACAGTGTTTCCCATTCAGAAGCAATGCTAGTTCTGCAACATTAAATGCAACTATAAACGGATAAAAAATGTGATGTGCCATTCTTTAATAAATAAAAGAATTGTGCTCATTGGCTAATAGGTATGTAGGTAATAGGTGGTATAAGAGGAACAAAAAGACTTTTCAGTTACAGGAAAATAATGAACTTCAGTGTGGTAACAGTAACGTCAGTTCATCACACCACTCTGTTGTTGGTTATTTTCCTATAACAGCATGACACTGAGTGATTTAGTCGTTATTTATTTTTATTTATTTTTAACAATATACAGATCTTAACATATTTTTTCTGGCCTCAGATACACAGTGCTAAAAGTATCTTGAGGACGAATCCCGACCATGGCGTTATTCGTCACCACAAACACACACTGCTGGCTACTCACACACACACACACACACACACACACACACACACTGCTCCTGGCTCGTTCTGGAGGCAGAAGCTCCCCGTTTGTCAATGTCACTACGGATATCCATATATACAATGCAATTAAAGATAAGCCTAATCTCACATGGCCCACGCTAGATCTTCGTTTTTTTCCCCCTCTTCCCTATACGGGTTTATGCTACGTACAAACCACAGGGATTAGCTGCACGTTCACATCCTTTAGATTCAACCCGAGAAGACTTGGAAACACAGCAGAGGCCAAAAAAAAAAGCATAAATAGTACACGATAAACATGTGAACATGGATTTTTAACTTTAATGAAGAATGGTGATGTAGATTAGCCGATTCATCACTCACACACTAGCCTGCGTGTCTTGTTTAGCGTATGTTGCGTTAGCGTTATGTAGGATTCCTGACTCATATTTATAATTCATGTTCAGACATTTTTATTTAAATGAAGCAGAATTCAATCTAAGCATAAATCCGAGAAGTTTATAATCCAATAGTGGCTCTACTATATGGTACTGTAACTGCTAATCTAGCATTGTGCTAAATCCTTTGCATGCAGCTATCTTTAATATGACTATTGCTATATGTATACACATGAATGAAAAACTGAAATAAAAAATAAGGTTTTCATTCATCTTCATACATACTTCACTTTTTGTGCGAGTTAGCAACCTTAGCTTGCAGAGAATGGAATGATTAATGCAGTAGCAGCTGGTACGTAGTGCTACAGAAACAATACTGGGCCTGAATTAGCATCATAGCCAGTTCAGTCAGCTGACATGGCTAGCTTGTATGATGAACAGACATAGCTAAGGTCAATTAGAAATTAGCCAGAATAAAGGCTATTTCTGAGAAGAATCTAAAACTTTATCAACTGTCATTTAAGGATAACGACTTGAACAAATGTCATTAACAGAAAGCTAACCCACAGCTAGCTCACCTCTGACAGAGATTAATGGAGGATCATAGCTCAGAAACGTGATATAAAATCTGACATACAGTCGCTTCAGAGGTTTCTTTAAACTTTTAACGAAAGCTGAAGAAGTTCAGGATTTTGTACCCGTTACTACGGCAACCCTTTTTTTTTCTGAATATCAGTAATGAACTGTACATTACGTTTAACGCTAAATAAAATTCCAGTGTCCAAAGCTTTTAGCTACTAAGAAAAATACAGAAGTCTGCACATTTAAAATAATTCACAACCATATTCAGTACTTCTGTCCTGATACGTCAGTGTATAATAGATTATACATCAACATTCAGCAGTGGGTAAATATACCAGCTAGCTTCTGATTCACGGCACTGTGCACGACATGCAGTGTGAGTGTGATATAAATGTAAATGTAATGCATATGGAAAACAGCTTGTGTCTGTGTGGACATAAAAATACAGATTTTGCACAAAGCCTCGCCATAATGTGAATTAAACTCTGGTTATAAATGATACTCTTTTGCAAGATGTCTGTCTCATTTTGGCAACATTTCCAGATTTGAATTTATCTCTTTTAACTTCTTCACATCTGCAGAAGGTATTAATTCTGCTCTGTTATGGCTCCGAGCCTTGTAATTGCATGATTTGCATTTTTTTTCTCTGGCACCCATTATAAATAATCCACGCGACGCTGCCAAGCTGGCACCCAGCTCGCTTTTTAATCTGGTGAAGCAGTCGCGTTATCGTCGTGTTCGACCCGGGGTTTATCGTTCTGTTGTGGCGGCGCGTCCGCTCATGTGGAAATGTTTACAAAGCGCCAGGCTCGCCCTTCTGCTCGCTAATGCTTCAGTTTAAAGTATTAAGACAGTCAGTGAGCGTTGCTCTAACGCGTACGCACTTCATAACTGAGTCAGCTTCCTTGTACCCGCTCCTTTTTTATAGCGGCGCGTCAGACAGGAAGGTGCGTTTGTATTTATCTCGTGTGTCGTTTATTTCCTCGCTCTGTTCCCCGGATCCCTGAGGGGGTTCAGACTTCGGTTCCTGACCATCTGCATTCGCCGCATTAACATTTCAAGTGGAAGGCGATGTTCCCAAGCCATAAAGCATCACAGACTCCCTGATGGGAGGTTTCTCCCGTCCTCCCCTCCCCGTTCTGACCAGAAAAGGCGAGCTAAAAACGAGTGTAACGCGCTCGCTGCAGGCCTCATACAGCCACCGAAATAAAAATACAGCCGTCATTACATAACCTGTGCATAAGCAAGTGAATTGCACAGCACTTAACTTGGGCGGAAAATGACAGAGCTACCCTGCCAGGCTCGGAGGGAAATGTAAAAACGAGAGGAAATGGATCGTCGAGTTCAGCTAAGCATATTCCACACATCAAAACATGAAATCACAGCAGCAGACTGGTACACTGCACTTTTACTGCAGGATTACCAGTCACACCCACATTTAAAATATCATCAGTGATGTCATATGAATGATGTGCGGCAACACAAAAACACACACACACACACACACACACACTTAAAGACTGATCAACAACCGGGTTTGTGATTTCATTTTTTTTTTAAAGTGTTTCAAGTCAGTAATTGTCGACTTGGTTCATGTTGTTTCCTCCGAATACCAAAAGCACCTTTAAGCAAAAAATAAATAAATAAATAAATAAAAAACAGTTCTTTGTCCTTTGGTGTAATTTATACTTTGACCAGACAACGTGTGTTTAGTCTATCTACTTCTCTTCCAAAGGTATTATGAGGAATAAAAGGAAGTTAACGTAAAAAAAAGTTCATTACACCCGCGGCCGTATTTCACGTGCTGATGACGTGCTACGGCCCAAACAGTCCTACAGTCTGGGCTAGGAAGAAATCAGCCTCAGCCTTGCTTCTCGCTTCTTCACACTATTCTGTGTGTTTTTTCTTACGACCATCAGTGGTGTTGCTGTGCCAACAAAACAATCCGACATTTCTTAACTGCATATCTGATGTGGACGCCAAAAATGAACTCTTACACTGATAACTTCACCCCAACTTTCACATTTCCACAATGGATCTGATTTACTGTGGCTCCATTTTAAAAGGAAATCTATGACAAGCTCGAGCGGCGTGACTTTGATTATACATTCCCCCCTTCTCCAACTTCTGTCAAGTAGAGCGGAATTTTAAATGAGAGGACCGGGCAGAAAATCTGCATGATGTATTCCGGGTCTAATGAGTGCTAAAGTAGATTGCAGGCGCGGGGCATGTGCAGGATCCTGCGTCTATTCCTCACTCCGGAATAATTTAGCCCAGACGTGCGAATGTGCTGCCGCCCATCAGGGTTTACCCATCGAAAAATCACCCAGCAGTGGGGGAAAAAAAGAGCAAAAAGGATGGCTCTGCTCGCACACACACATACACACACACACACACACACACACACACATACTCTGCCGATGGGAGCAGGGGGTGCAGTCAAGCGTGTTTTTTGCCAGGAACCTCGTAGGTGCTGCGCAGACAAGCAATTATTCAAAGCGCAGTCCAGAACTTGCATAACGCCCCGGTGCACCCACATCATGAGTCACCGAATTACATAAACTGGATATGGGGGTATTCTAGCACTCGCGGCTGCTTCCCACAGAAAAAAAAAAAAAAAAAAAAAAATACGCCTGAAAACGGATACATCGTGCGGGGATGACACGAGGAAAAAATGTGTAGTTTATGGCGGATGATTTGTTTTCAGTTTGTAAACGCGTGCCATGTTCCATCCTCGCCTCCCAGCACACTGCGGAAGAAAACTACACGCACAGCACGAGAAACAGCAGCATGGAAACGTAGTGAAGTCTTTTTTTTTTTTTTCATGAACACAATTCTAAAAGCACTATATGTTAAAAAAAAAAGCAACTCTACGATTGCTTTCTGATGACGTTGACACAATACGCAGAACAAACTATGAATAATTGGTGATATTTCAACGTCTACGCGTACTTGGTAATGTAAAGTGGGCGGGGCTAATTTTTTTTAAAACCCCCATAGCCTCGCTCATGTCGCTTGTTGTTTGTCTCTTGTGCGGATGTGGATGTGTAGCAACTGCTACTGTCGGAACGTGTGGGCGTGGCCTGTTTTTATTTTGTTTTTTAGTACCAAGCAGCTATATATAGCTTCTAAAGCTAGCTAATTAAACACATTAAATAGCACAATAATCAGTGTGAATACATGGTATGTGCTTGGCTTCTTTTTCAGATTAAATTAGCAAAGCAAGCTAATTGTACTAGCTACGTACACACTCATCAGAGTTCACACCAACGATCTCTGCTACTTCCTTCCAAGCTTTAATTTTCTTCATTATAATTCAGTTGATACGACAGTTTTCCTTCCATTTTTGTGCGTCAAACAGTAAACGGGAACTAACTGCAGGTAGTAAATACAGTTGTGAGTGGGGAATTGAAGAAACGACGGACCACATACGTCGCAGGAATCATTCGAGCCAGTAGTTTGGATTCGTCGCTTTATAGTGTCATAGATAATTTGCTAATATATTGCTTGCTAGCGTGAACGTAGAGCAACGAGGCTGAAGTTACTCATGTTTCTGATAGATATTTAATCAGAGCTATGCTAGCTAGTAAGCAAACAGGAACTAGCTAGTGTAGCCTGTGTGACTGGCGCATGACTTGAACGATCCCAGTTCTTTCCACTTACTCAGCATCGGACAGAGAGCTGTCAATCAAGCATGGTGATTAGAGTGGCACTCGGACGGTGCTCAGATCAGACTGATTAGCAAGTTATATTGGTGTTTGACTTCATCTTTTATCACACTGCTGGAGGTTTGATATAGGAATAAAGCCTGGTGTCATACAAATATCATTCATTCATCTTCAGTAAGCACTTTGAACTCTTTTTTTTTTTAGCTATTAACTATTCTTATTTATATTTAACTATTTAAATACCACCGTATCCTCGGGGATTTAACATCACTGAGAGAAAAAAAAAACAATTCAAACACCATCATGCCCCTTCCGTGCCATCCCATTCAAACAAAAGCCCCGGGAGCAAAAAAGTCAGGCTACGCCCCTCCATCCATCCGTGCGCATATTTCAAATCCAACATCTATTCAAGAGCAATTATTCTTCATCATTCTTATCATAACAAACAATTTAGTGCCTTAAGCAGGTCACATAAATAGCTGAGTGTTCAATTAGAACTTATTATTGCTTCCATAACTCATTTCCAATGCAAATGTCATTAGTGTCGTTATTGTTTCTGCAGCCGGAGAGCCATCAATATTTGAACATGGAGAGCGAGCAGTTTAGATAGAGATGGGATTGGTGTGTGTGTGTGTGTGTGTGTGTGTGTGTGTGTGTGTGTGTGAGACAGAGATGGAATGGGATCAACAAAACAAACCATAATTCCCAGCTATTTCAATTATACCTCATTATCATTATTATCATCATCCATTTAGGCACTGTTTGCTATTTTCGCCTCCGTGAACAACAAAGGTAACTAAGGCCATTACACTTTGAGTGCCTCTCTCTCTCTCTCTCTCTTTCACACACACACACACACACACACACACGCACACACACAAACGCGCGCCCGCGGTGCGCACTGGCACACAGTCCTCAGAAACTGTATCTTGCTTATTGGCTTGTTTTTGGTTTCATGCTCGATCAGCTTGAGCGTTTCACTAGTAAACGCACCCCTCCATCACTCCATCAGCCCTCTTCTTCCCGGCATCCTTCTTCCTCATTCATTATAACGTGTATCCACTCACCGGATGCGACTCTCTCGCGAGGATGAGGATCGGCGTTAGCAGCAGCGGCAGTGACCGAGCGGCTCCATGTAGCCCACTCGCGCGCTCTTGCACGTGAGCGAAAGGATCATTTCAAGAAAAGAAGAAGAAGAAGAAGAAAAAGGAGGTCGAGGAAAAGGAAACACAAGAAACAACAACAACAACAACAACAACAACAACAGAAAGAGCGCCTGAGAGCAACGAGTGCATGAGATGGAGAAAGAAAAAGAAAGAGAGAGGGGAGCGTGAGCGCACACGAGAGTAGAAAAGAGAGCGAGAGAGAGAGTGAGAGAGAGAGAGTGAGAGAGAGAGAGAGAGAGAGATGGGAAATTAATAATCCCAGAGACAAGTCCCTTCTCTGTTATTCATCAGGCTTTGCGCGAGCTGCAGAGGAGCTGAGATGTGCGAGCGGGAGGGGCAGAGCTCCACACTCCATTGGCTCTCTCTTCTCATTCCTATACATCGCAGCCAATGCACTCATCTTCCCTCCCTCTCCATCTCCATCTCTCTCTATGTCTCTCTTTTTCTTTTCTTCTCTTTTTGCACAGAGGTGCAAAATATACAGTGTGGAGGGAATGTGTGCGGTGCAAGAAGAAGCGCTTGCACTCTCACTGTGCGTTTTAACCCTGTGTAAAAAGCTTTTAACGTTTTTGTCATTAAATATTCCATGTGAGTATAATTCAAATGGGGAAAAAAAAAATCTTTTTCAATTTATTGGACGAACAGTTTATGGAAAACTGTTAAAATGTGAAGAATACAGTTAAGGAATCCATGTATGCCACCACACACTCTCAGGAATAAAGTGCTTTTCCTCGATGCCGGTGAGGTACCGCCATTTTGTACCTAGCTTGTAGTACTTAGCTTTTGGAGTAATAAACTTTAAAGGTATCAGCGGCCTGAAAGGTCCAATGAATGTTACCTTCAAGCATTAAACATGGCGTGGGCATGAACTGAGAAAAGTGTATATGGATATAGGAACGTGTCCTAGCACGTGTCGTGTCGTATATTGATGCTACTTCACTGGTTAATCTGTAGAAATAAAAATGAAATGATTGTTGGTATTATTCTAAATAAACCTATAAGTACCTAATAAGACAAAACAGCAGGCACTGCCACAAGTGAAGGGTACTAAACTGTACTTTTTCCTGTTGCTGGTGTGATAATATTAAGGGTACGACTTTAGTACCCTTCACACGGGAAGGTGTTTGTGATGTAGCTTTAATGAACTTATAGAGTAACGCTTTAAAGGTAGAGGTTTCGGGTATTTTAAAATGTAAAACATGGATACTAAAGGTACAGAAGATGGATCTTGATGGTACCACAAACAGCCCCAAGGAAAAGTACAGTTTAGTACCTTTATTATTCAGAGGGTAGGCTGTTAAGAACAATGTAGTGACGAAATGATGATGAACTTTCTGAAATGTCAAGATTTCTCTCAAATTCCATTCGCTTTTTACATTTAGCTTCAACTGCTAGCCAAACTTCCACGTTCTTGTCATAGTGAGACAAGAACGAAGCATCAGAAAATGTTGTGTACCGAGCTCTAGGATGATTCTCGGAAATACGGTGAGCGCACAACCTTGTCTTCTTCTTCTAATTATTATTCTCATAACTGAGGCGGTCCGATCTTGAACCCAGGTTACTGTCTGTACGGAATGTTTTCCTTGTGTCCCGGGTTTGCTCCAGGTTCTCCAGTTTCCTCCCACCTTCCAAAAAAATGCCAGTAGGTGGACTAGTGACTCGTGATTGCCCCTGGGTGTGTATGAGTGTGTGAATGTGTGTGTGCGATGGAACTGCATCCCGTCTAGGGTGGATTCCCCGCCGATGCAGGGAATTCCCGAGATAGACTCCGGATCCAAGATGATTTAATAAATGAATGAATGAATGATGATGATCATTATTATTGTTGTTGTTGTTGTTATCATTATTATTATTATCGAATACCGGGAAAGATGTTGGTGCATATAAGAACATGTTTTGGGACAGAAATCTGGAAGCGAGTGTTTTTCTTTGTGCTGCAGCTCGCTCAGACTCCTGAAACTGCATTTCAAGCGCAGGAGTTTTGCGTGCACGGCTGTCAATAATTGATGAGCTTGGCGGAGTGTGCAGCTTTGGAGATGGGCTCGAGCCGTTAGATATTCTCTCTCCCTCTCTCTCTCTCTCCCTCTCTCTCTCTCTCGCGCCGTGTAGGATGTTACGCCGCGCCACCCACACTTTTAGAGCAAGCGAGCTGTGAAATGTATTCATTGTTAACGTGGAAAAAAAAGGGGAGGGGGCCAGGAATTTTGGCCTGTAATTTCTGACAACGACAAATAACATGTGCTTTAGGTTGTTTTTCTCCAGGCAACGATTCAATATTTGATTCATAAGGCAAGGCTTCAATATTTGACGATACCACTGAATCTGCTACGATACGTTACGATACGATTTCCTAGCCTCCGATCTCTAGGTGACCGAATTCGTTTCGAATCTAGCACCTACGCCAAAATATAACAATATTAAAAATATTAATTCTTTTTTTTTTACATACCAGTTGTTTGTCCTTTTTTGATGATAATATTGTTGTTTTGATGATTCATAATTGTTGCCTTGATTAATTTCAGTCACCGTTTTAAATCAATCAGTCTAAATCACCCAATCATCACACCCGTAGTAAACGTGACGAATAAAAGGGGCAGGGCACTAAGAACAGAAGTCATGTGACTCTGTAGCGGCTACTTCCTTTCCGAGCGTGCAGCGGTTATATGCCAGCTAGCTGAATCCTTAGCCACCTCATGCTGCCTAGCAAAAGTGTTCAAGTCCTGAGAACACTACGACTAATCATTAACTACTCAGTTATTAACAACTAGTTAATGACTAGGTAATGAAATTAATGACTAGTTAATGACTAAAGTATATAATTCAGCTAGCTAGAATGAAGCTTTTAATTTGTTAAATGATACAAAACCAACAGAAATGTCAACAGTTTCCTCAGATGTTTAGGTAAATTATTAAAAATAAACATTATACAGCTACAATTACACTTAGCACTGACCGCTAACCAAAATTCCATGGATCTGCATCAATACTGCCTGACAACTTATTCCCTCGATCCGAGCTACCTGAAAATTTCCTTCAAAGTAGTATCAATTTAAGAAGAAGAGTGTAATCGTCTCATGAACACGGCAAACACACGTCCACATTTGAACGCATCATTAGTTCAAGGAATTTGAGAAATTGCTCTGAGCTGATTGGTGCATTGTTCTTACATCGCAGATGCCTTCGCACAATTTTCGGAAAACATTCACCACCTAAACAGTCCATAATAAACACTTCTTCCTGCTTCGGGAGAAACGTCATAGGGGACCAAGTGTTAAAAAAAACCCAAACCCCCCCCCAAAACCTTATAATATGAAGGTATCACGTGAAATCTCATTATAATCTGCTAATTAAGCACTTCAGCTGGGCCTGCGGTTAGCGCCACGCTCTCCCCTTTGTAATCAGATGCATTATTCGAGGCAAAAAAAAAAAAGAAGATAATGTGAAGGATGAGAAAAAGGAGATGATGAGCTGACACACACGGCAACCCATCGAGGGGAAGGAAAGAACCGGTGAGGGATGAATCTGTCCGAAATCACACCTAGCGTGAGTCGTAGTGGAGGATACTTAGCACATTTAAAAAATCCCATAATGCACTGGGATAAGATCCAAACAAATAGCCGGAGTGTGATTATTTCAGACATTTTTGTCTTATCTGAGTCCAGATCTGGAATTTGCTACTCTTGGAATGTAATATGTTACAAATGCAAACACAAGTTGCTCAGCTGATTTTGTTTAAGGTGTGTGTGTGTGTGTGTGTGTGTGTGGGGATGGTGTTGCAGTGAGCCGCAGAAACAGACGGTAATTACCATTGCCCTTTCTGTCACACCTCCAGCACGCGCACACACCCACACAGGAAATGGAAAATGGGTTGGGGCTGCAGCGAGCCACCTAGCCTCCTCGCCTCATTCCCGACCAATTCAAGCTAATCTGCCGGTTGATTTCGGGAGGGGGAAAATCAACAAACATTCACAGCGCCGAATCCTTGACGCGGCATGCGGCGAGAGCGTGCGGCGGGAGGGAAAAAAGCGAGCCGCGGGGGCCCCATTCAAAATGATTGTCTCATTCAGCCGAGGCGCAGGCGAGAAAGGCCTTTGTCCGGAACCTGGTTTGAAGCTCGTCCAAAAGCGCATTAACAAATGCTAGTGAGCGGAGCAAATCATGCTAATCAAAGCCTAAATACATGTTTGTGTCCGCTGATAATGAGCTGTCCAGAAGAAGGCGTTATTATCCGTTACGTCCTTATCTGACACGGCTATGATGCTACATGCTTTGTAATCTCCTCACTGTTACTGTTTACTAGCGGAGGCGAAGCTAGAAATCTTGAAGTCCAACCCATTTGCTGTGTTTGGGAATCTCGAGGCACCAAAAGATTAAGAGTTTGTTTACTAATAACTAACAACTAGGGAACAACTGGGAATTAATCAGTGACGTGGTGAAACAGGAAGTGGTTTGGAATAAATATGATACACCGTCATATATATATATATATATACACAAAATAACTGGATTATGCTACGATATTCAGTGACGGCCATTAAGAGAAAATTTAAAGCAATGTAGAGCAACGAGATTTGACATTTCTAGAAAAAAAATTGTATGAAATTTGTACGAATTTGAAGGAACGAAGGTGACGGTTGGATTTTGAAGTCGTAAGAGAATTTAGGTTGTGCGAAACTTTTCTGGAACATGGAATTACTGTTACCGCCCCGAAGCTGATTATTTTCCTCTAACAGCATGTCCTCAAGTGTTTTATTCCTCTTATACCACAGTAATTGTCCAATTATTAATATTAATATGATCTTATTAAATATCAAGAACACAATTTTCAACCATTTATATGTTATATGCGTTTATGTGTTTTAGGACAGCTTGTCACGTTACCTCGGACGGTCACAAAGTCCTGACACTGGAGACTCCTTCCATGAATGTTAAAAAAAAAACAGCAAATCTGTTTACGAGCCTCCAGCATACTCAAGCTGTTACTATGGAAACGATGACATTATGCGAGCGAGGGCATTCTGTATAATGTGATTAGAAGCCGCACTACTGTCAGAGCTGCTGTTATAGGAAATTCATCACCACCGCTGTGGCGTGCCATAAACATCCTATAAACACTTCTCATATCTGTAATCCAGCATTATGTAAATAGAGACACTAACATTTGCTCTAGCAGCTCTGGTCTAATCAGTCAGGGTTACACGTTATGTGTTAGTGCAAAATTATTGGCGCCCAGAATGCAGTATGGTGAAAGAGAAGCTATCATTTTTGTTCGTGCCAATTGTATCTCTTATCTATTACACTTTATTCTCTGATTTCTGAACTTAATTTTATTTGACCATTTACATGTTTTATTCTTATTTTATTTTTATTGCTGATTATTGGCTTTATATATGTATTTGTTGTTTATTTTTTATCAGTATTAATATTTTTCAAATTAATTCTTTAGTGTCTGTAAAGCACTTTTAATATTATTATTATTATTATTATTATTATTACAACGCTAATCAGCTAATAAAGGCTCAACGCAGTAACAAAAGTATTACACAGCTGACGGTTGTGTATAATGCACGGGATTTGAACCGTAGCCACTCAGTATCCCTCGAACACACAGATGTGTTCTCCTGGTGAAGTTTTCTTCTCAAACTTCTCTGAGTCGTGAATCCTGAATCTTGTCTATTCGCCTTGTTAATATTACGACCGTAAGCGCATCATCCATCACGTGTCGCTTACAGCTTAAAGGGAAAAAAAACAAAACAGAACCGTTTTCCCGAATCAATATTGAAATCCTTTTGGTCATAAAACATTGTAATTCCTTAAAGCTCCATTTTGTATGTATGGCACGAGACGGCGAACCCCGGGGTCGATTTTCTCCGCTCTCGGGCTCTCTTCCATCTCGGCGGGCTCGGCGAGATCCGATAGCTTTTATTTTCTGTCGTTAAATTCAATGATAGAATTAGGGATAAGCGTGGCTGGGCAGTGCATCAATAGAAAATCAATTACGCTGTCAGGATGTAGATGTATGGCCTGCAATGTTTCATATGTGGCGCTGCAGAAGATATGAATATGTTTTTTTTTGCAAGCACACGCAAGTTTAATCTCGCTTAATGATCGCGAATCGGAAAAGCTGTTTATCCAGTCCGGGCGTGCCATTCATATTTCTGACAAAGTTCTGAGATAAACGAAATAAACGCTGGCTGTGCTACAGATGGCCTTCTGCTCACTACTCAACAAAGACTGACCCACCATTTTTGTTTTTTTTTTTTGGAAATTTTATAGCAATATAAAAGTCAAAATTATTTCATCTCCTCAATAAATGTAATATCATTTGTCATTATCATCAATAAACATTTTCAACAGATTGAAATCAGCTTTTAATTCTAAAAGTAAAATCTTGTTACCGTCTCGTCAAAACGGCTAAAGGAACATAAGCTTAATTTTTTTAAACGAATTTTTTGAAATGTTTCACAAGTAAAAATTTGCAAATGATTTTAGTTTCAGAATTTAAATATTTTCGTCGATGTCACGTAATGCCATCATGAGGGAACCCAAAAATAAGGTGTGTCTATTGTTTGTATTGCTTACAATAAAGATTAATATTAAATTATTGGGTATTTTTTTATTTTAAAACTAATCAGTCATGAAATATGAGCTTTATTTCTTAAAACAAACTTTTAGCAATGTGTCATGAATAAATGAGCATTTGAAATAATTTTGATTTATAAAAATTCTATTTGTATAAAATCTCAGAAAATGTTAAAATACTCGATAAATCTAAAATTAATCTTGATTTTCAGCAACATAAATAACATCAATAGATTTGTTCTGAAAATATAATGGCGTTAGTGTATATTAATAAGAAACGGAGGTCATGTGACTGCGACTAAAACGTATTTTTAAATTTTTTTACTACTGATGTCTTGTTGCTCTGAGGTCAAACTGACTCACTGAGCATAAGCCTTATTATTTCTGAAGCTCGGCTTCAGTAATGTTTCAGGCGTAAAACGTGTAAATGGCTCGTTCAGAGGCGTAGAGAGGAACGCAGCTCCCCGCGAGAGCGTCTCGTCACTTTCCGCCCGGCTGACACGCGGCGAGAGGCACGCAGCGCGCTGGAACACATCTGTTTTAATTGCGCTGATTAAGCGGACATATTGAGAATTCCCTGCCCCCGTGTCGCCTTCGCGCTTGAGATCTTCTCAGATGGCAGCATGAAGGACTGCTCAAGTCCTCGTTGAAATAATTAGAGGGCGAAGCTCTGACCTCTCGTACCTGAAGCACCCTTTTAATCTATCGCCGTGAGCGCAGTGCAAATAATAATCAGCCCTCGCTGCCTTTATCTCTCCTCCCAATCACCAGCGGGGTTTCACAGAGCTGCTGCTTCTCTTCTTCCAGTCGACGGAGCCCTGAGGTTAGCAAAGCACAACACGGCTAGCGTGACCTGGAGACGTGTGCGAGCACTCCAATTTATAAACCATGTGTACAGTGTGGAAGTGCGGCTCATTATCTCAGAGCTGCGCCGTGATTGGCTGCTCTCACAGCCCACGTTTCACATACAGGACCGGGGAAGTGTTCGTTATGATATGGACTGTTTAAAATACTTCTGTATCCATTTCTGTATCCATCCATCCATCCATCCATCCATCCAGCAATACTATATCCGTTCATTCATCCACCTATCTCCATCCATCAATTCATCCATCCATCTGTCCATCTGTCAATCCACAAATGTATCCCTCCATCCATCTGTTCATTTATCCATCCATCCATCCATCCACAGTGTTGGCAATACTGCATCCAGTCATTCATCCACCTATTTCCATTCATCAATTCGTCCGTCCATCTGTCTGTCCGCAAATTTTCCATCCATCTGTTCATTTATCCATTCATCCATTCACTCACCCCACCCACCCACAGCGTTGGCAGTACTGTGTCCATCCACCTATACATCCATCCATCCATCGCTTTGGCAATACTGTATCTATTCATTCATCCATCCATCCATCCATCTGGCAATACTATATCCATTCATTCATCCACCTCTTTCCATCCATCCGTCCATCTGTCTATCCACAAATTTATCCATTCATCCATCCATTTATCCATTCATCCATCCACCCACCCACACCACTGGCAATACTGTATCAATTCATCCATCGCTTTGGCAATACTGTATTCATCCATCCATCCACCCTTTCATCTATATTCTTTCATCCATCTAGCCATCTCCATCCAAACCTTATGAAACTGAGTATTTGAAATGGTTTCAGCTGTTCAACCATCCATCAGTTCATCCATTAATCTGTCAATCCATCTGTTTATTTATCCATCCATTTGTCAAATGTAGGATATTTGAAATGCTTCTCCAATACTGCATTCGTGCATCAGTCTATCCATTTTTCCATCCTTTTCATATTCCTGATCATGTAGAATGTTTAAAATAATTTGACCATACCGTATCGTTCCATCTTTGTTATATACGTCAGAACGTATGATGCAGAATATGCGAAATGCTTTGGTGTGTTTTGGGATTTTCAGGTTCTCTGATGAAATGAGATACGTGGTTGTGAACTGGATCACTCCATCCGTAATAAACACAGCCATGAGCTCAGTGCTCGGCTACATAAACTGCTTTATTGTGCTTTACTGCGGACACACAGAGCTCTAGTGCCTGCTGTGTAATCATCAGGCTGCACTATTTACTGTTGTGCCATTTATAATTGTAATATTATTGGCTCCCGTGATGTGATCTCTCAAAAGGACAGATATGTCAGATATATATAAAACACCGCCAGCTAATAAGCACGCAACACAATCACAAGTCCAGTGTGTGAGCACATGTTTAATCTGTCAGCATGCACACTTATAAAAAATCACAGATATTTATGGGTTATTGCGTGAGCCGTGTGTTTAATCATCCGAAAAGGCCATGATATAGAGTGTAATCTCGTCAGCTAATAAAGGTTCGGAGCGTTCCATTCACAAATTACTATATTTAAATTTCCAATATTCCATATCCAGCTGAGATTAAACATCAACCAGTATGTTCTAACGTAATGACACTATCCACATCTGTATTCAGCTTTTTATTTTGATATTTTTTAATTAAATGTGAACCCTAACACTATGTCCCCAGAAACACTGGGGAGTCATTTTTTTCATTCACAAATGATAACAACAAATAGCAATTTGCCAAACATTATTTCTTTATTTAACCTGTACAGTTCCTCAGCCTCAGCTACATCGCCCGAGTTCATGCTCGGTCTCAACCAGACGTCCTGTGGGACTTTCTGGAACGCTTTCTACCTAATGTGACTGAGTAAGCGAGCTAACAATGTTTCAAAACAACAATGTCGTTCTCAAATCAGTGAACTGTTGGTTATAGTCGACAACAATTGCTAGCTGATATCTAATATCTAATATCCAGAACTGATCTGTATCTGTAGAACGCTAGCTAGCTAACTACGTTTCAAAACACACAATGTTGTTCCCAAATCAGCAAACTGCTGTTCATAGACAACAACAGCTACCTAGTAACTAATTTGATCAGGTTTCCTTTTTTTTTGTTTTTGTGTTTGTTACATTCCAGAAAAGTTCGCCATCGGAATCTACTACGAAGTTGGGACGCAGTGCTGCGACATTTCATTGTAATGTACGAGATTGCCTGAAGGTTTTCTTTTAATAACGACGAGGAACAATGAAAAACGTTTGCAATGTTTGAATGGGCAAGTTAATATTTTTATAATAATTCACTAACGTGTCCGGGATGGTCAGCTTAACGTTCACTTTTTCACAAAACCGATTTTTTTTGTTTGTTTGTTTGTTTGTCAAAGACACTTTTGTACAGATTTTGAGATATACATTTCCGTTTTTTTGTGCGTGTTTTTTAAATGGTTGATTGATAACACGATAAATGTTGTCTTTTTAGATCTAAAAATAAAATTTTAATGATTCTTTTTGGAGACGCTAGCCGAGATATCCCGCGTGGCGATACAGAACACGTATAAATGATTGTTTTATTGTTCTATTGTTTGTATAGAAATGTAGTAGAAATACTTTTTTATTTCCGAGATCAGGAAGTGTCTAAGGCGGGCGACTGGAACGAACCAGTGATGAGAGAAATTAGTGCTCCTGCTACTTGTATCTGTATTCGTATTTGTTTAATGCACATTCTGTTCATTCTGAACGATGTATTTCATATTCTATAGTGTATAGATTTGTTTTTTTTGTCTCCACACAAAGCATTTTGCGTTTCTGGCTGAAATCCTGACGACGAAACCCCGGCATCTGAGAGCGTGTTTTTTCACCCTCCACCCTCCTTTTGTCTGCTCCCTGTAGGAGCTGTAATTGACTTTATGTTCGTTCCACTCCTGATATCTTTGCCATAGCTGATGGGAGCTCTCAGCGGAGAGCTAGAGATATGTCATACAATCCAATCTCCTGCTCTGGCTCTGATTGCATAGACGATTTAATTAAAGGCAACAATGAACACTTTATTTAATGGCTCTGACCCTCCCCCCTCCACCCACACCCACTCCGTCACCCCCAACGCCGCTCTGCAGCACCTCACCTCACATAGCTTTCTACAGAGAAAAAGAAGTGAAGACGATACGCACCACACTGAGACTCCTGCCATGTTTTTCCTTACAGCAATTGTAACTTCCTGACAGAGGTATCCAATGGAGTTCCTTGGACTTGTCCTATAATCTCTATGCAATACGCAAAGCATAAGTCTGGGAGCTAGCTAGCTTAATGCATGCACTGTGATTTATGCATCCGATTGGATTTATGCTTTAATGGAGCTCGGTGAAGGTCACATTTCCGGCACAGAAATTCATGGATGTGTGTGTTAAAGAGAAGACAACACACTCATGACCGGATTTCTATAACGAGTCAGAAATGACTAGCACTGAGAGGACATGTGGGTGAAAAATAAAAGTACACATAACAAAAAGAATAAAAATAACTGATTTTGAAAAGTGAGAAAGCAATACAACGGGACTGCTGACTAATAAGAGCGACCGGTAACGTTATAATAACAGGTACGTCCGCTAACATCGTCCTAACTGAAACTTTGCTTCAGGTACGAACGCAGCTGAAAATCTCAGCCGTGTGTTTATTACCATAAATAATAATAAGAAGAAGAATAAGAAGCCGAAGTAACTTTCCCGGCTATTTTTCTGACTTGTCGTTTGGGTGAAAGCAAAAAAAAATAAAAAAAATCTTGCTACTGATGATGAAGGCTAGCACACGCTTCCTCCGGGATGCGTTTTTTAAAAAAAAATAATTTTTTTAATCATTTGATCTGATCTGAACGCCGCTTGAGCTGTAAAAGCGTAGCTGCCTGGTGTCTCCGGTATCGCCGTAGCAAGGAGTCAAAAATCAGAAATGCTCCAGCTCCGTTGTTTAATAGTACAGAACCCTATCCGTGATCCAATTACGGCTGCATTGTTGCGATGAGATGGTACAGTTATTTGTATGCACGGGGTAATACGCATCTCGGGCAGCCGGATTATCGCTCAGCCACCGTGTCACTTCTCATTTCAGTTAACACACTGTTGAGTAGAGTTCATCGCCGAAAAAACAAAAAAGAAACTGATCCGGCCACAAGAAGGCAAGGCTTTTAAGAGCACGGTGGCAATTTGGGAAAAATAAACGTTGTGTAAGTACGTTAAAAGGCAAGCAAGAAAGAATTCTCTAATACGAAGCGAAAAGGATAAAAATACAGAGTGTAATAAAATAATATAGTCATTATGATGTAGAGGAAACATCCTCTGTGTTGTGCCGTTACAGGAAAATAATCAACAACGCGAGCCGCTGTTTTATTCTTCCTGAAGCGTTTTATTGCTCTTACACCACAGCAGCTTGACAATTATTTATTTATTTATTTATTTATTAAACTGATACTTTTTATCTGTTTAGAGTTACAGTCGTGGAACGTCCGTGAAACACATCGTCACTTATGTTATAGCAGCTATAAACAGTCGTTCCCTAGAAACCCTAACCCAAGGCATACAGTGGTGGGGAAAAAAAAAACAAATTTGAGGTTTAGATGACGTGGAGCATACGCTGTACTCTGAGCTGTTACTATGGAAACGGTAACGTATTAGAAAATGTGATTTGCAGCTCCTTTTGTAGGAAATGAATCAACACCTTCTGACCAATCAGAATCCAGAACTCAACAGTAAATAGTATATAGAATAGTTTGATACAGCGCCTGGACCGTCCACTCTCGTGTGTGTGTCGGAGTGTGTGTCGGAGTGTGTGTGTGTGTGTGTGGGAGGGTGGATGGGGTTAACTGGCTTTTGAGCAATGTGTGTACTCGGGTCCATGTCATTTAGAAGGGGTTGCAGTTCACTCGATATCTATCATCTACGGCTGTCCTCTCGCGCAGATGCGGATCAGCGCGCAGTATATTTGATTCGACAGGGTCACGAGGTGCTGCCTGGAGGCATTAATAAACTCGGCAAGTCCTCCAGTCTGAGGAGTCGCTTGACCCGAGTGTGCCAAACAAACCCGACGATGAAATGAAAGACCAACACCAATGGAAGCACAGTTACACTCTCGCCTGCTGGGGTATTATCTAATGTCCTCTGGAATGGCCTAAAAAAAAAATCGGGGTTATTTTTATTTATCTGTGGTGAAATGACCAATTTTGATCATGAAACGTCAATTCAACAGCTTTATAACAACAACAACAACAACAACAATAATAATGTTGAGTTGTCCTAGGGGTCCAAGAAATAATAAAATTTTTGTTTTTCAGTAAAGTACATCCTTCACATCACAGTATTAATCAAATCAATATCAGGTCTTAATCTAGTCTTAAAAACCTGACTAGATTAAAAAAAAATTAACCATATTAAATGGTTAACTTTGCCAAGGTAGCTAATTGTGGTTTTATCGATGAACAGTATTTGTATCGAACAGCACTGAAGTCGCATCATTTTTTAAAAAAAATTTAAGACTGACTTTCTCACATTTTACCTTGAACCCAGCTAGTTCACTAACCTGAATAAAACAAGATTATCATTACATCATTTCTAGGCAGTCATTTATGTAGGATCTAAAAGATATCCTTCTTATTAGAAGCCCTTTAGAGTTTTGTCAGTGTCCTGCGTTTCCTGTGGCTGTTCCCTAGCTAGCTAAGTGCGGAACGTGTTCGTGTAAATAAACAACATAACGCTCGAGATAAATCCGACCAGTACGCAGCTACAAGTTATTAGCCTCGGTATTATTTGCGGACACACACCTACGTGAGATGATACAACTTCAGCTAAGTAGGGTTGCTAGATTGAAATTCAGTCAGTGAGTGAAAATGCCTCTTCTAGTTGTAGTTGCAATTTTTAGTAAGAAGTTTTTTACTGTATATTTGACATTTAGCTTTTGCTGTTAAGCACATCACCAGGAACATGATAACGCAAACTGTAATAAAGTGTGGTTAGATTCTCCATTCTGATTGGTTAAAAGTGTGATTCATTTTTTTATAATAGCTTTAACAAAAAGAGAGAGAGAGAGAGAGAGAACGACTGTCTGTAGCTGCTGTAATGTACATGAGAATTAATTGTTTCATGGACTTTCCACAACATTAACTACAAATGGATAAAAAGAAAAGTGGTAATCGCTGACATGCTGCTGCGGTATAAAAGGAATAAACCACGATCAACTTCAGAGTGGTAACGGTAACTCAAGCTAAGTCTACAAGCTAATTTACTAGCCATTCGCTAACTGGATAACATTATTAGCCTAACATTGGTTCGGTTGGGATGGCAGGAGGACATGGCGGCGTGTTCAGGATGAAGATCACGTGCAGTCATTTGTGGCCACATAAATAATTCTAACGGTTTGCATTCACACAAACGCGGATATTTTAGGAAATGACAGTTAGCACTGAGACATTTTCCAACTGATTTCACTTTTATATTATTTCCAAAACTGTTCAATTACAGTTCAGCTTTATATAATTTTATTCTCGTCCAATTCCAAACAGCTGAGACTACGAGGAAATCGCTAGCTTAGGGCCTGCTGTAAGACATCGTAGCTGTTCGTCCATAACGATGGGCTCCGAGCGTCACGCACCTTCCTGTTCTTTATACTATAGTGAATATTTCAAGCCATCACTCTTTTTTTTTTTTTTTTACATTTAAAAACAAAATCCATCTTAACAGACAGAATTTACACAGGGGAAGCGAGGGCTTATTATATGCTGTTTACTTATTCATGTATTTCCGCCTGGTGTTAATTAAAGAAGGGATGAGTGAGATATCAAGAGAGAGAGAGAGAGAGAGAGAGAAAGAGAGAGAGAGAGAAATGATATGAAACACTGGGAGTTTCTTCTTCCAAGCAACTGCAATATGGCCGAAGGGACTGCGCTAACCCACTTTTAGCAGCTGATTACGGGGCTGTGCTTCAAATAAAAGGAAGTCCAGATCTGACACTGTAAAACACTCGAAACCCACTGAGGGCGTTTCGCTTGTGGCGCTGGAACGGAATCAAAATAAGGTCCAATATCATCTGGTTTTATGGTTATAGACCTCAGGGATGTAAGGCCTCTGTCCTATTAGCGGTGCGATGATACACTAGCCTGACGGTTTTCTGTGATAATTAAATTTAAGATAGTTATACAGGAAACTTTATGCTGTAATGTGTTTTTCTCTCCACCCTAACGCCCAGTGAAGCCAGTTTTAGACTGCAATCCTTTTAAGATTATAACTCGTCACACTCTGCGAGATGATCCCAGTAAAATCTCGCTGGAGTTCTATAACAGATGCTCCGATAACGCGACATACCGTGCGCTTTCGACGTCTGAATCTTTACAGTGTACAATTTATGGTGTGATTTTGCTGTCGCAGACAAACATCGCGTAAGTCATGAGTTAAGCTCGGTGATCATGCTACGCTTATCGGTGGCTGATTTAGCGTCACTGCGCGAAAAAGAAAAATGAGATACGAGATATTTTAAATTAAGGCTAGTTTTACATTGTACGATTTTAGCGCTCTTTTAAGATTACTTGTCACGATGTACGAAATCCCAATAAACTCTTAACTGAATTCTATAACAGACCACGTGATAATGTGTGTTCTCCGTGTCTGATTATACGAGAAAGATCCTCTAACGGTAGACCGGTGATTAAAGAACCATCACCACTACCGCAGCTGTTTCACGAGTTTGCCGTCATCCTATTGGTGGATTTTAGATGAGCGTCGTAGCGGCGCTCACACACAAGCTTAAACGTAGCTTGTCATTGGTCGCAATGGCTCTAAAATGACAGCATGTCGCAATTTTGCTTTCTAAGACCTCCGATCTCAACTCACGACCGAAATTTTTTTTAAGATGTACGATATTTTTGTTGTTTTTCTGAATGATCTTTTTTTAAAAAATTGTACATTGTAAACCTTGCTTTAGCTAAGCAGCTAACCTCTTAATCAAATCTTTGATTTGCAAAAAGTAAAACAAAGAAAGTCGAGTGTTTTGGGTTGCAGGATTTTTTTTTTTTGCGTGTGTGTGTAGATGTGAGCTGATAAACTGAGCCAAAGGACAGAGCCGTAGTACCGTGCTCTGGAGATTTGAAATTTGAGAAAAACGCAGGATGTGAAACATTTTTAAACTAGTTATTTATATAATTATCATTTCATTTATTTAGGTCCGTGTACTCACGTTTTTTTTTGTGATATCTTCACACACATGGTAAAGGTTTGTTTAACTTTTTTTTGTCGCTGTATTTCAGAGCAATGAATCAAAGAGCTTTAGGAGAACGTCTTCAACACCGCACAATCCTACGTTCTCAACGTTTATTGCTTTTTTGGTTCGTCTCATTAGGCACGGTGTAGCTAATAGCTGTGAGAGTGCCTGAGAATTTACAGTAATTCTTAAAAGAGCCGACTGACTGACTCTGGAACAGTGAACGCAACAAAGTGAGGGAGAGGAAAAAGGTGATGAGGAAAGCATGGAGAACTTGCATTGGGGCTGTGTAAACAATGGCAGCATCTGCTGGAGCTGACCGAAATTACACACACACACACACACACACACACACACACACGTAAGGCAGAGTGCACACACATGCATTTTGAAGTCTGATAATTGAATCATAATCTAATTTGTATTTCAGACAGCCGAGGCTTTTCCGACTCCTTCTGATAATGACAATTATCTCCGTTCACTTTAATGTTTTAATTTTTTCACCAGCCGCTATTATGTGGGAGCTGATAGGGAGGGGAGCGGCGATTAAAATAGCAACCTGTGCCCGGTTCGGAGTTTTGGGGGAAAAAAAAGACTCATCCTATCAGGAAGAACGCACACGAGGGAGCGTCCCTAACTCCCCCGCGCTTACCATATTGTACGCCCGTGGCTGGTAAATTAGTCACATCTGAAATAGCCTAATTAACAGATAGGGGCTTAACCTACTTAACGGAGCATGGTACCCGGAAATATTACCGCTTTTTTTTTTTTTTTTTTTGAGGGGTTTGACGCGTGTATGTGCGTGTCTGGGGTGCCGTGATGAGGTTTCGTCTTTAGCTTACGTCTGTGAGTCAAAACAGACCAAAAAAAACAAAACTCATATTTATGAAAATTGTGGTAGCAATTGAAGGCAGCACTTGAATGAGTCGTCAGCATAGTTAAATAAGATACAGGTTTTGAAATTGGCCAGTTTTAGCAAAGGGAGGTTTTAACGGAAAGAGCTGACATGGTGAATAAACACACACACACACACACACACACATATATATATATATATATATATATATATATATATATGTATGTATGTATATATATATATATATATATATATATATATATATATATATATATATATAAATATTCATAAAGTGACTTGCTGACTTGCTGGTGTTTTTTTTTTTTTTAAACAAGTGCATCTCTCTCTCTCTCTCTCTCTCTTTCTCTCTCTCTCTTCCACCCACGCACACCACCATGTTTCTCACCGATCCACTTCCATGGCTAAAAAGCGCACGCAATGATGTCGGGTGTCAAGAAGAATGGCTGACAGCCCGGCATTACCGAACAATTGGCCGAGGTCGCATGGAAAACAACACGCCGCTTGCGCACCCTCCATTAGAGCGATGAAAAAAAAAAAAACTCGCTCGGCTCCGAATTTAATGTTATTTGCAAATCATACGTATTTAACTGAAAACCCCCCCCACCCCCCATCTCTCTCCCCACTTTCCTGCTTCTCTTATTTCCCATTGAAAGCCAAATTGCTAGTTAAGGGATTGATTTAAAAAAAACTTAATGAGAGCTGAAAAGCTTCAGGATCATTCACTGGATAGACACTATTTATTTCCCCCCGCGAATCACTGTTTGTGCAATAGATCTCAAATTAAAGCGGCCGTAAGGAATAGTTTCAGGGTCATGATTGTGGTTTGGGCTTGAAGTCTCTATGTTATTATGTAAAAGTGAAGCTGTGACGTCTTTGGCTCATTTCTACGTTTCCTCATAAAAATACTGATTACCAGCAGGGTGTGTTTTATGGGGGCGGGGCTTAAGCGCTGCCAGGAGCACTTCGCTGGACGCAAAAGTAGTACACGCTGCTGATAAGAGTGCAGGATGAGGAGGCTAGATGTAAAAATATGTGTCTGTTGATGGTATCGATACGTACAGCAAAAAAAAAATCAAAAATCAAAACGTGTTTCTCACTTAAGAACAATGACGATTCAATCGAGTGCTATCAGAATTATAATAAATAAAAGTTCATTAGCTTTACAGGTCTGTGGTTCAAAAACAAACTGGTTTCTAATTTGATTGTTTTTTTTTAAAAATTAGACTGATCTTATTGGTCACATGATCTACAATTTTTAAAAAAAGGAGATTATTTATATCCAGATCAAGGATTACACCAAAGCTAGATCTGGTAACGTTACTGACTATTTCATGAGGGGCGTGGCTTATCTTGAGCGCCACTCGCTCCTGGACATGTCACTTCCTGTTTCAAAGGAAACCACAGTACCATGCTGAATCCCATCCCGAACTTCGGAGCGTTTCACGCCACTTTAAAGCATACAGCAGATTTCATGAGCACCATCTGAGCCGTAGATGTGGTTTATAACTCGGCTCTCGCTCTGCTTTTGTGCGGCGCACCTTTAACAGTGAAAGGGGGAGAAAAAAAAAGCACTTCCACAGCTAGTAGTCAAGCATATTAGAAAATAAAATACAATTCTGCCACCTGACACTTCAATTTAGGCCGCACCGACTGCGAGAGCCGTCAGCTTCCCGGCCTGCCTGGCGTGATGGAGGAGACCCCAAATATCATTTAACCGATCCGAGCTGCGAGGGTAATGCACATACACTCTCCCCTACCGCATTAAAGACACACACACACACACACACACACACACACACACACACACACACATGAACGCTCAGTGCTCGGCTCTCACACACAATCTCATTTTAATTGACTGCATTGTCTGTGATGTGGCTGTGGGGTGGGGGTGGGGGGTGGCGGTGCGGGGATAGAAGGAGCGCCTCCACCCACATCCCTCCTCCCGGCTTTTCAGGAGTGCGTATGATCCAATAATCATCCAGCTGTATCTGTTCCACGTCGAAACTTTTAAAACCATCTCATACTTCTAGATTTATATTTTATATACGCCGTCTATTATTTTTACGTCATGCTGCCTTCAAGCGCTATCAGCGTTCTGGTTAACCTGAGTTCCTGAGCTAATACTGACTGCGTCATGTTGAGACAGTGAAACTCAAATGTTAACAAATGTTGTCTTTTGGAATTATTTGTCATGAAAGTGACTTTAGGGGAAAAAAAAAAGCAACAGATTGCATTAGCTTCGTGTTTTGGAAAACGAAATGGAATGTTTGTGTCTGCTTAAAAAAATATTCCCAGTAATAAAAAGGATATTAAATATATTGGGAATGACAATATGACAATAAGCACAGGAATATCGTAACAAGAATGAATTTTTTATTGACTCACTTGACATCTTTTCTATTATTGCTACTTAAATATATTTATATTTTATATTGAATTTTTTTTCTTGCATTTAGTAAAAAATACTACTAATTACATAATTATTTTTTCACTCTCCTAGGAAAACCTGAGCAAGACAATATATATAAAAAAATATATAGTGATATGCATCATGTGGGAAATGAAAATGCAACGTATCCTAATATATCCCACTTTTATTTTTAAAATTTATGTAACATTTGCTGCGAAATAAAATCCACAATGTGATTAAAATCCACGCTGATTAAAGTTTGGCCTGCATTCGTGAGACCAAAATTTGTTCGGCATTTTTTTGGCTATTTTTTTTTTAGGAGGCATCATTTGCATATTGCAGTACTGCAGACTTCCGTGATATTAATATCGCTATAACGTAAATATATTGCGCAGCCCTACTGAGTAACAATCCTGCTTTTCATCTGTTTTATTCTCTCCATCCTCCTCTTTCTTCCTCCTCGCTTCCTCTCACTTCCTCTCTCCCACTGCACTTCCTTTCTCTGACGATTTCTCTTCCAGCCTACTCTCCTGTACTTTTTCTCCCAAATCACTTCCTCTCTGTCTGTCTCTCTCTCTCTCTCTCCTTCCTTTCTCAGTGTCTCTTTCACTTTCCGCCTTCCATCCCACTTCCTTTGGTCTCTTTCTGACTTTTCTCCCAACCTACTCTCCGTGTCACTCCTGCACTTTTCCCCTCATTTCTCTCCCACATTTACTTCTCGATCTTTCTGTCTTCCGTCCCGCCTCCTCTCCCTTTCTCTCTGTCTCTCTCTCTCTCTCTCTCTCTGCTGCACTTTTTTCCCATCAATTCCCTCTCCCTCTCTCAGAGACAATGCTGAGGTAAGGATGCTGGGGCAGCAGGCGTAGCAATCTCGCAGCACCGCCATTGCTCACCACATCAAGCGATCGTTTAGCGCCGGCCTCCCTCGCCGTGATTGATCGACTCGGCCCGAGTCTAAATCACCCTCATAAAGTCGGTATTGTGACAACGACGGGAGAGCGACAGCTGATTCACAGCAGGACAGAAGGAGAGGGCGATGATGGGGACCAAGGTGACAGTCAGCAGTGTACACACACACACACACACATTACACAGGCCTGGGACATACACACTGCGGGGGTTTAGGGGTAAAGCGAGGAGCTGTGCTAAGCAAAACTACTAGCAGCAAAACTACTTTGGCACAATATTCAAACAGGGTTATTTGGTAAAAAAAAAAAAAAAGAAAGAAAATAGTAATAGTAGTAATAATAATAATAATAATAATAATAATAATAATGATAATAATAATGCTTGGAGAAGCAACACAGGGCTTAGGACACAACTGAAAGCAATTAGCATGAAAAAGTGAATCACCGTCTTCTGTGGTATCATCTGTTGTGGTCACATGTCCTAAACCTGGCGCCCACCGTGGCACTGATATCCGCACCATGCACATGAAATCGTCTCGTTTAAAGCCCTCAAAGCAATTCTGCTCTTTATTTCAGGTGAGTATGCAAGGACATTTTTAGCATCACTCTGCTTTTACAGTGGATTTATTTCAAATCCACACTGATGTGTCAGCACAGTAGCGTAAGAAGACCTTGGGCATACCAGAACAAAAAAAAAAAAAAAAAAAAAGACGGAAATCTTGCCACGCACAAACAACAAAGAATTAGTCATCCATCCGGAAATGCTCTTTATTCCTGCTGTTTTACAGTGCTGACGTGTCCCGCGTCAGCCCTCGCAAGTCGACGGCAGGTCTGCAGACAAATCACACACAGCCGAGGCAATATACGAGGCTTCAGTCTCCGGCGCAGGACTGCTGATATCAGCAACTCTGCAGGGCCAGGGCCCACTTTCTCTCTCAGACGCACTCTCATTCTCTCAGCCCACTTCCTTTTTTTCCCCTTACCTCACCAGCGAGACGCCAAAGCAATCAATCTTAACTAGAGCCATTCCTTCTGTGGAGTGAAGGGTGCCATTTGTTTTCTTCCTGTCTTTTCCTCCGCTCCTTTTCTCCCTCCTCTCTGCTGCGGTTTTACATATTCCTCTCTTTATTGGTTTACGAGAGCAATAATAAATCTAATGGCCGTTTCTTTCCGCGTCGTGCTTCTTGCTTTAAGCAAGGTATTTTTGCATTTATTCATTTGGCAGACGCTTTTTGAATCCAAAGCGACCGATATGTGACGGAAAACACGATCCAAACTTAGAGCTGAACAGGTGAGGACTGAAGTATGAGGATTTTGCTCAAAGGCTTAACTGCGGTTCTGTGATAGTCCTGGCATTTGAACACACAACTTTCTGGCCAGCAGAGCAAGAACCCTAACCACCGAGCCACCACAGAAAGCTAGCCAAGATCGTCCGATTCTCGCCGGAGCAGCATTTTATCGAATATACAAAGGAACTCAAAAGGGCCAAGACTGGAGCCTTGAGGCTCTCAATGTGTCTCGGCACTCGAGCCTTTCTTTAAAAATGCCACACTGGCCTCTGTGAAAAATCTACATAAGGAAATTAAACAAGTGTGCACTGTTTGTAGGAAGGACAAGTTATTTGTCAAACATCCAGGGAACAAAAAAACAGAGAGAGAGAGATAGAAAATAAGAGATAGAGAGAGATAGAGAGAGAGAGAGAGAGAGACTGCGCTTTCATTAATCCGTGAATGTAATTACTGTTTAAACAGGCCTCCCCTTGATTGATGTCCTTCAGCCATGTTTCATTTACTTGAACATGTTCCAATATTCAAGGGAAATAAATAAGCAGATTCCTCAAAGGACTCACTATTAAAAAAAAAAACAAAAAAAAAAACATTTCCATCGTGCCACGGGACCTGTGCCGAAAGCATCCAAAGACAGAAAGAGGGCTGGCGAAATGAGCCGTAGATTATACATTACATAAAGAAAGATGATGGATGCAGAGGGAAAGCATTTAAAGGCAGCCTACAGCCGCTGACGGCACGGATACACCTCGAGAGCTTCAATCATATTGGCAATAATGCAAATAGCTGTTCGCTCAGCGAGGCGCGGCCCGACTTGGGCCTTGTTTCACAATACATACGGTTCTGCAAGGACAATCTGGAAAAGATGACTTAATACGGTTCAGGCGTAGCAATTGTAGGCTCAACGCTCCCTGGACAACGAGCCACGTTTCCTGCATTCACTGCTCACTGCATGAAACACACATCAGAAACCTCGCACATGCAGATTTGCACTCTTAGATTTGATAGATGCCATGTGTCCTCCTTTTTCATAAGCCTTATGCGGATCGGATACATGGCGAGGTGGGGTCACGGATTTATTAGTGGACTTGCTCTGAGAGTTCAGTCCCATCAGAATTTGTCATGTCAGTAGTTTTATACGGACTCACTTCATGTTATGTTCTATAAATGATGAGTAGAAAACCCCATGTTTCATATATAATATATAACTAATAATATATTACTAATATACATTATATGGCCAAATGTTTGTGCACACCTGACCATCGCATGCATATGTGCTTGTTGAACATCCCATTCCAGATTCAGTCGCCCTCTGGGTTGAGGTCAGGGCTCTGTGCAGGACACTCGAGTTCTTCCACACCAAGCTTCATGTCTTCATGGAGCTGGCTTTGTGCTCAGCGGCATCGTCATGCTGGAGCAGGTTTGGGCCTCTTAGTTCCAGTGAAGGGAAATTGTAATGCTAGAGCATACACAGACATTCTGTACAATTGTGTGCTTCCAACAATGTGGGGAACCGTTTAGGGAAGAACCATATATGGGTGTGATCTTCAGGGATCCATACACTTTTGGCCATATGGTATCCAAATTGACATGCTGATAAATATTCTGTTATATCCGTCATTCCAGGAAGTGCTCACTCGTTTCTATTGTTTCCCACCAAAACCAAGTCAAGCTCAAAAGCGCAGGACGATACAATATACATGAAAGGAATTCCTAGCACAGGTAGAGCCTATAGATGTTATGGTCATGTGACCTATGAATCATCAAGAGCAACTTCTGAAGCCACACCCCCTACAACAAGCGCTGACAGTAAAGAACAAAGCAGTCAGTTGGTATTAAAATGAAGTGTGCGTAGTGTGCGCTGAATTTTTCACGTGAGGAGCATGTGCACGTCGTGAAGACACGCCCATCTCTGTACTTTTCATACATTATCCAGGCAGTGTGTATTTTGTGCGAACTTTAAATCTAGAAATTCAGTATATAAGCATCAAATACAGCAAAAACTTGTCACGAATCCAAATGCACTCAGCCAAAAAAAAAAAAAAAAATCGATTCTGATTCATGGTTTGACATAAAAGCAGACTGTGTCAGCGACTGTGTGGGACAGATACAATTACCCTTAGCACATCAAAAAAAAAACAAAAAAAACCCATACACACACAAATATGATGAGTAAACGATAAATCACTCATGAAAAGTGATCCTAAATATGATCCAGTGCTAGTAGACACAAAAAGATGATATCGTGATGGCGGTGGCTGGGTGAGGTGGATGAGTTCAGCACCATGGACAGCATCGGCATCACGGGCAGCTACTTACTCCAAGCACAATGTACATAAAACAATAAAAAATCTAATAATGTAGACTAATTATAATATCTATTTATAATATATATATATAATCCCTAATAAGTGCTGTATAGTAATATTGTAATATTGTTTTGTGGCCTTTAGGCCAGTTGGGATCTTTGCTGCAGTATCTGGTACATGAAAAGGTTATTTCCACCCCGGCCCTGGCAGCCTGTCATAAATCCCCCACAATGCAACAGGCTGGAGCTCTGATGACATGCTCCCATATTCAGACATCATATTTGACTTAAACCCCACTGGTGTTTGTTTGGCTTGACACCGGTGACACTTTGATTAATCCAATTTGCTCGGCCGCGTTTACAGCTTCTTTCCATTTCATCCAGCTGAAATTATGAAGCACTCCAATTAAATTAAACTCTGCGGCATTTACGTCGACGCCTAACGGCTAGGATGCTAATTTCTCTTCCCTTCCCTCGCTAAAGCTGCCTATCAACACATTTCCCCAGTCTACACAGATAAACCGTACAGCACCCCGACGTGGGTCACTCTCACGTCCTCGCCATCTGTAAAATATTTACTCGAGAAGTGGAAATAAAACCTGGTGAGTCAGAGCGTGACTTATTTCGAGAAGCAACTCTAAATAAGCAACTTGCTTCCTTCCTGCCTCACATATGGCAGGCTGTCTGCTGCGGTGCAAAGGGGCCTGCTTTCCTGCCTGTTGTTCCTGCCTGTTGTTCCAGCTTTTAATGCTTTTCAATACTCATTCTAGTAAAAACGTGTTCATCTACATTTATTCAAAATGGACAGTTAAGGCTTCTCGTGTCCTTATACCCTTTACATAGTGAGATCTAAACTGAGAACGCTGTGTACAGCACAGAACTCTTCCCACTCAACTATCCGTAAGAACGCTGTTTGTGCACCACATTTGAATCTGGAGAAAAGCACCTCATCGTATTTGGTTTGCAAGCGCTTTTTTTTTTTTTTTCGCTGTAAAAGAATAATTTGACATCACAGACCTCTCGAGCAGTCAAGCGATGGACAGCAGCCATCTTTAACTAAAAGTCATGTGACTTTTTCTAACATATCTGAAAGAACACACTACTCTGTAAGAATAATATACTGTTGCAGACGACAAGTCAGTTTAGTGAACCTTTAAAACTATTTTTTAAAAAGTGAACTATGAATGCAAAAGAGTAAAAAAAAACAAAACAAAAAAAACCTAGTAACCAAAAAGGTAACGTTCCTTAGATTAGCAGCCTAATACCGATGTTTTTGTACAAATTAACTTTCTAGTTATCTAGAAAGCATCATAACTTTTTTTAAAGGGATCGGTGTACAAATTGCCATATTAAAAAAAATTAAAACTAACCAAACAAACCAATTTTCATTTGTTTTCAAAAAAATGGTGCTGAGTTACAAATTGGTACAAATTGACATCTTTTTTTTTTCAAATAAAGTTAGTTTTCACTTTTATTTTTTAATGTGGTACTATATGGCAATCTGTACACCAACCTAACTAACTAACTAACTAACTAACTAAACATACAAACCAACTTGAGTACATTTCCTGCATAATAAATGACAGTACAAATAGAGAAATCAGATTAAGTTTTTTAATATTATTTTGATTTTCAATGGACTTGGTGGGCAAATTGCAAATTTCTACTTTCCTTTTCTTCTTAAAAAAAAAAAAATAGGCTCAGTCTACAAATTGCTTTACAGCAACACATTTAAAAACAAAACGCCCGTCAATAACGCAGCCTGCTTGCAATTCCCCAGCTCCGGGCAAACAGCCGTCTCTCTCCTTGCCCCTGTGTCCTGACCTGGCGAAAATAAACACGACAGAATAAAGAGAGGAATTACGCTTCATAACCAAAATGGCTCATGTGATCGCGCCACCCTCAGCGTTTTTCCCTCCTCTCTCACATCCTTCAGGCCACTCGAAGCCTTTTTTTTTTTTTTTTGCAGAGCTTAGCATGTTTCTCACAACGGGGCCCTCGTCACAGATAACAAGCTGGTCAATATTCAAAAGCGGCACTTTAATTGGCCGTCGCCCCCCTTCGCCCACTCTTCGCCAACCCCCCCCCCTTCTCTCCCCTACCTGTCAAGAGGGCTCGCAGAGGAGCGTATTAAGTGCTTCTCTCCATTAGGCCAGCGGGAATTAAGGAGCTCTGCTTGGCGCAAAGAGACGCTCATTTGCTTCGCCTTTATTTCTCTCGTCTTTTAGATTTCGCTTTTCTGTTCATGTGGCTTAATACGCTGATCCACTAACCTGCGCTGCTGCTTCTTTTTAATACTAATAGCTGTAATACTGAAATAGCAATCTCCCTTTATTGTATTTCCACGCAGCCTGGATTGTATCAGAAATTATTTTCAGGATCTCTTGAACGAGACAGGCGTGACTCACCGGGTTTAAAATAACTCGGCTCAACCACAATAATATTTCCAGAATTATGTAACACAAATTGTTTCGCTGCAGACACAGAAATGAGAAGTCGCCCTGAGTGGCTGGTTTTGCTAGCCATTAACATTGTTAGCGAAGCAAGCGAGGGGCGATTCCGGCTGCGCGAGCGTACTCGAGAGGTTAAGCCGCAGTGAGACGTCGCTGTCTGGCAGCGGGCTTTGACCCGGCGTGCCTTTTCATCTCCGAGCGAGCTCTTTAAATCCCTCAAGTGCATTATCTGCCCTTCTGCAGCACAATTACCCCTAAGTGCCTCCCTTCTCTTTGACCCCCTCCCAATGCCGCTTATTGACCATTCTAATAACAATCATTATCTGTATAGCGCTTTTTAAAAAAAATATATATATATATTTAAAGGTGCTTTATAGCATGTGTAACACCACTGCACGGCAAAAAAAAAAAAGTGTGATGTGACTGCACAGAAACAGTGCACACTTGTTTTAAAAAAAAGAGAGAAAGAAAAAAGCAGCATGTTCAGCCTGGCTCTAACTGTGACTAAACCACGAATCGAACAAACCCAACGCGCTTTAACGTCTTTAAAAGACTCAAATGTGCTCGAGATGGTGGTACAGATTCAGTAAAAGCAGGCTGAAGGTTCACAGACACATTCACATAAGAGATGACTGACATTACATTACGTTACATTTCATTAGGATGTTCTTACATTTTGTTACACGATGTTAGGTTAAGCTACGTTACCGGTTTTCATTTTACGTTACATTGTGCTGTTATTGTATCCGAAATGGTTCACCTGGCATTATTAAAAAAGAAGAAAAATAAGAAATCAATAAAACCACAGCCAATATTACAATGTTACAAATGAAACATTTTTCCTACAGTCCGGCTATTATTTACGTAACGCAACACATTATATAAATATCGCGGTTTTAAAAAAAAAACATTAGATGAGATAATGCAAAATAACGTAACATGATATACTGTGACATTACACACCTATTTCCTTATCACTCAACTATTCTCTATATAACGCAACACAATGTAACATAACGTAATGTAATGTAACATTACGCAATTATTTCCTTATAAGTTACCTATACCGCACATGTGTAACGTGATGTAACACTACGAATAATGGCATAACGAAATACAGCATAACATAATGCAACATAAGGGTGTATTTATGTGTAACGCATTGTTATACAACATGACAATGTAACATAAACAAAATAACAACATAACATCATGTAACATGACGTAACATTACTTCGGCTTTTCACCAAAGGTAACACGGCGTGACTTATTCACTGATAAGCCACCCAAGATAACGTAACATGACGTAACATCATGTAACCTTATGTAATAAGTTTCCTAACGTAGGATGTTGCCACGTAACAATGTCATATAATGTAGCGGAAGGCAATGTCATGTGATATAGCTTAACCTAGCATTATGTAATAACGTAACAGGTACGATAATGTGAGATAACGTAGCAATGTTACATAATGTAGTAGAATTTAACGTAACATGATATGGCGTAACCTAAAATTACGTAACGTAATGTTATGTCTTTCCTACTGTAAGGTATTGCAAAGTAACAATGTTATGTAACTCTGCAGAAGATAATGTCATGTTATATAGCTTAACTTGACATTATATAGCAACGCAACAGGTATAATAATGGAAGGTAGCGTATAATGTTATGTAATGTAGAGGAATGTGATGCTTTTACTGAATCTGTACTACAATCTGATGCCATTCGATGCATTTTCGCAGCTCGCTTTAGGTCCTGCACAACAAAAGCTCAAGATTATTAGCAAGGACTTTAACCTTGACTCGCAAAATGGTGGGTTTGGAATCACTCATCATTTCTGCTATTCTCTGTTTCTGTCCACTAAATGGGTGTCATGTTAGCGCTGAAATCGGTGCAGAACTACACTGAAAATCGGTCCTGACAATGGGGAAGTAATAACAGGCTTTCAGATGCTATTCAGCTTCAGTGAGAATTCTGAGAGTAAAACGCTGATATTATCGTCCAAATCACTTCCAGGCAACTGGTTAACCTGCAAGATTAGCCAGCCAAGCTAATGGCTTGTTTATGTTTGCGAAGATCATATTAAAAATCGTGGCTTTGTAATTTTATATAAAAAAAGAAAAAAAGACACAGCATCATGTTTTCAGCCTACAGAAGTCTTAAATCTGTAAATTGGCCGCCTGTGGCTCCATGGTGGATGGACACAGCGGTGCTGGTGCGAGGCGCACACTCGTATAGTTGTGGTCAGCTGTAGAGCACATGTCAGTGACTGTGTGTGTGTGTGTGTGTGTGTGTGTGTGTGTGTGTATGCTGTTGGGTGACATGTTGCAATTTCCCAAAACCCTGTCAGAGCAATTACAGCCACTGCAGTGTGTGCATGGCTGCTCATGGACATCCTCCATTTTACACACACACACACACACACACACACACAAAGAGAGAGAGAGAGAGAGAGAGAGAGAGAGAGAGAGAGAGAGAGAGAGAGAGAAAGACAGAATATTCTCACTACACTGAGAGATTTATGGATTTCTGTATTTGCCCCCTCTCTCTCTCTCTCTCTCTCTCTCTCTTCTGTTCATCTATCTCTCCTACCTGGCTCCCTGTCTGTTTATCTGTCTGTTTGCATGTCTGCCTCTCAATCTGTCTGTCCAACTATCTATCTATGTCTGTCTGTCTCTCTCTCTCTGTCACTGTCTGTCTGTCTGTTTCAGTCTGTTTGACTGTGTGTATATCCTGTCTGTCTCTGTGATTGTTCTCTGTCTATCCACCTGTGTCTCTCTGCCTGTTAGCATGTCTGACTCTCTGTGTCTCTCTGCCTGCCTGTCTGTCTCTCT
>CM040987.1:22947055-22984701 GCA_022985145.1 Pangasius djambal | reverse complement strand
TGTGTGTGTGTGTGTGTGTGTGTATAAGACGCACGCGCGCACGCATTGGCGACGCACACAAAGCGCAGAAAGCATGCACGAGGAACAGGACCGACAAAAAAGAAAAAAAAATATATATATATACCAAGGTGGAAATGAAATGCAATAATTTTAAAGCATTAAATTAACTACCGTGCACCACGTGACAAAATGTTTCATCGCTCCGACTGTACACCTGTCGATCTCGTGCGTGCAGCGATTCAAAGCAACTTCACGCACCGCATACACACACACACACACACACACACTCTCTCTCTCTCTCTCTCTCACACACACACACACACACACACACGCGCACACACTGTATCTCTTTCTCTTCTCCCACATATCCAGCTAAGAAGATCCGCTCACCTGCTGCAGGTAGACGAAAGTCACGGCGCACGAGGAGGACAGCTGCGGGCGCGCGCCCACCTCAGCCAGGGCCACGCACGGGGCGCCTGTGAGCGGATGCAGCATCTCGCGCGCACTCCTTTTCCTTCTGCTTGTGCTTTTCTCCTGGAGGCTGCTCCGCCGAAACTCAGTGCCTCTCTCTCTCTCTCTCTCTCTCTCTCTCTCACACACACAAACACACACACACACACACACGCTCTCGGTAGCCTCAATAGCGCGCGAGGGAAAACGCGTAAAAAGTGCCTCGTCTCGCGCGTCCCCGAGTAACGGATGCTCACACAAAGCACCGGCTGGGTAGATCTTTTAGAAATATACACAAAACAAACAAACAAACCAAAAAAAGATTTGGTGAACGAGTTAAATTACAGCTATGCGTCCACGCTCGCGCTCAGTGTGCCGGTGACGCCGCGTCTGTTTGACCGAATTCTTGTTTTTTTTTTTTTTTTTGAGCGCGCGCCTAATCATCTCCGCGAGGGAGGAGGAGGAGGAGGAGGAGGAGCGTCGAGGGGGTGGATGAAGAGGTGGAGAGGGTGGGGGGGGAATCCCAAAACACAGAAAACACACACACACACACACACACACACACACGCGCACTCGATCATAATGTACTGTTTATATTAATGTTTATCTCGAGCACGTGCGCTGCAAACACGCACGCGCTTAAAACACAACGTGGGGGGGAAAAACACCTGCATCCAGCATAAAGATAAGCCAACTTCACGTTTTCAGATTCGACCAGAATTAAATAAAACACTGCTCCCACACCTGGGTATGCATTCCTGAGCGGAAGTGACGACACAAAGGAGCCTAGAATGGCACCATAGGAGTCCAGCACTTAGTAATAACAAGGCAGAAGAAATAGATTTCACTGCTCAGTAATTACTCATGAATTACTTATCGTTCTTCATGAACTAATTACTCATTAATGCTTCATGTTAAAATCTGATATTATGGAATAAAAAAATGTCTTGAATATGCTAGTCTTTTTGTTAACCATTAATGATATATTATATTCATAAACAATAACTTATAGCTCCACCCCCAAGCTTCCATGTTTGATTATAGACAATCAGTCACATGATAAAGAATTAAATAGCAACGTAATATTACACAGATTTGAAAAGATATTTCCCAATACCCTTAAAAGATGTTTATAGATAATATAGATATTCTGTATCTGTTTTTTCTCTCTCTTCTCCCTGCATGTTTGTGGTTTGTTACATTCGCATTTTGTTGATCAATCCGTGTCGAGAGTCTCGGAAAGATTATGGTTAAATGGTAGAGCGAGCATCACACTGGACACTCTCTCTCTCCCAGTTACAGTGAAAAACTTTGCAAAACTCAGCCCTGATCCAATACGATGTTTACTACTGCGGCTGTGATTGAGTAATTATAATTCATTCAATATATATATATATATTTATTTATGAACCCAGTACAAACTGTTATTACCATTCTAAATAAAAATGCTAAATAAAAAAAAACGTTATAGCATGCTTAACAGGAACAAACCACAGCTGTACATTTACAAGATTCCATATTAATAATCATAATTACGTATTACTAAAAGGGTCAAAAGAGTCAGTTCCAGCACTCAGAACCATTAAACAGATTTTAATGTATTAAATCAGGTTCAAAATTAAACTGAAATATGCACTAAAACGTGCAAAAACCAAAGCGAGCTCTCATTAGCACGAGTCAGGAACCTTTTTGTTTTTGCGACAGTTCCTGAGAATGAACTATTTCTAGAAGAAACATCATTTTTAATTAAAGATAAATAAATACATACATTTTTGGTGTGTGGATGTAATGGACAGCACAGGATCTGGGAATCAAAAATTGTATTATTTTTATAGCTAACAAATTGCAAGGAAAAGTGTTTTGAAATCAAATTTTTTAAAGAAATGTGTGAAATAAACAAAAATAAGACAATAATTAAAAACACAGAAAGGAATGTGCAATCTAAATTTAAATCGAATTAAATCATATTCTAGATGTAAAATCTAATTTCAGATCTAAAATATGTTGGCACTTTAAGTTCAGTGTGTCATGATTAAACACATTTGATTCATTTGACTCATTTATATGACTCATTCGAATCACAACACCACTCGTTTATTAGAGGCTCGTTTTGCACTGCATGTAGTCCGATATCGCTGCAATAATATCATAAATAACGTATGCTATATTGTCCAGACCAGGTTTAGTGAGGACCCAAGCCCATTTTTTTTTGTTTTCCCCGGCAAGAAAGAATCATCCTAATGATGCAACATGTACACAGAAATTACTCTGCAAGCCAGGAATCATAAATAAAACTAGCTTACCATCATTTTGCTCCAGGCTACACATGTAGTCTCTGTGTACTATAAAAAAAAATATACAACACATTTCATCAGCTGTAGGTGTGTTTCGCAGTCCTGCGTCTCCACGAGCATGACACATTGCAGCGTCTCGCTGCACCAACGCTGATTTTAACCTCGTGCAGGGTTTCTTAATGAGCTAATGAGATTCGTCAGGTGAGCTGGAGGAAGAAAGAAAACGCTGAGCGGAAGTATCTCCTGACGAATACGTGAGGAATAAAACACTCCGTGTCGTCATGTTGTCGGAAAATAACCAACGAGGAGGCGGTGTGATGAAGCGGAGTCACTCTTTTCCTATAATGCCACTTCCTGAATAACAATATTTATTAAATCAATTTTGACATGTACGCTTTATCCATTTATAGTTACATTTAATGTTGTTGAAGATCCGTGAAACAAGTTTTCACGTACATTATAGCAGTCATTCCTTCACCAGCCATTTTTTTTTCCCCCTTCTGTCTTGAAGTTAATACGACAAAAAATGTAGCTTGTCACGTTACTGAGAAACTGCAAAGCGTAAACTTAAAGCATAAACAAGGCACTGACACTGGAGACTCCTTCCAAAAATGTTACATAAATAATTACAGAAAACTTCACCATCTCAGCAATTACACTCTTTTTTTTTACCCTGTATGTATAGAGCGTCCATCATTTTGTGCGAGCCGTTACTATGGAAACGTATCAGATTTATAGAAAATGACACATTCTGACCAATCAGAATCCAGAATTCAACAGCACTCTTTTATCAGCTGCTCTCTTTGAATGAAAAGCTTGCTCTTTCAGATCTTACGAAACGTTTACCTGAACCACGCTCGCATGTATCAGTGCAAAGTCGTAAACTATTCGTGACATGTGCACGGCATTCGGAGCTCAAAAAGCGCCAGAGTCAAACGGTGCTAAAAGCAAACCAAAATAAGACTCGGCAAACGTTACAGCACACACCGAAAAATAAATAAATGAAACCTTTAAATCGTCCATCTTGAATCTTTTGTACATGTTTATTAATTGAATCCTTTGACGCCAGCAGCATGAGAAGTTTAAACAAAAAAAAAAAATCGATCATCTCGCTTGCATGGTTAAAAATCTTTGCAGATGTGCATTATGGGTAAATGTTCCCTTCTTCTCTCTCTCTCTCTCTCTCTCTCTCTCTCTCTCTCTCTTTCTCCTCCCCGTCTTAATGCCTTCAGACAGTGATGCGCTTTTTCCCCCCTCTCCTTTTTTTCTTCCTCGACCGCAGCCACGTCTTGTCCGTCTCCTCGCGTGTTTTCCCTTCGTGCCTCCGAGTGCAAAATAGAAATCCTGACCACTGACCCGTGTGCACGGATTGTCATCTGTGCCACCGTGTGTGTGTGTTTGTGTGTGTGTATGCACACCATGTTTCCTTCCCTACAGTGATGAAGCATGGCTATCCTGCGCAGTGCATCTGTTCTCCTCAGGCTTTTTTTTTTTTTTTTGCTGAATAAGAGCAGGTTTTTTTTGGGTTGTTGCATGCTCAGTCTCGCTCTTTTAAATGTCTTGTATAATACATCATGTCGTCTGCGTGGGCTGGTCGACTCCGGCAAGCGAATCATGTCTGAGATCTTGCATGAAACTTGCGCTGTTACTTACACATGACCATCTTGTTGCACTAGCAATAGTATATCGCAATATTTCCTCCACAGCATTCCTGTTCCCTTGGACAGAATTGAGGAGAAGGAAAAAAATAAGAAGACATGCATCGAAATATTCGAACAATTAATCCAACCTAAACACATTTGAGCACTATTTCATATTTCAACAGAAATGTCCAGGTTAATAAAAAAAAAACATTACAAGTTTTATTGATTAAAGAACAACGTTGATGTTTATCCATTTAACGTCGTGGAATGTCTGCGAGACAACTTCGTTCCTGTTCACACTTACGTTATAGCAGCTAGAAACATTCGTCGCGTCACCAGCCTCTCTTTTAACTGAACAAGACGAAAAAACGCAGCTTGTCATGTGACTGATAAACCGTGAATTGCAATCTCCTCAGTCCTGAAGACCTTCGGAAAAGTTGCAAAGCACCGACACTGGAGACTCCTTCCATAAATGTTAAACAAACGTCTCCTTCCAGAAAACTTCACCATATCAATGATGACACATTTTTGTGAATATGTTTACGTCAAGCCTTACGAATGAGCTACTACTGAAACATTAACGTATTAGAATGAGCGCAACTGTGACTACTACGTGACCAATCAGAGTTGAGAATTTAACAGGCTATACTATAACCCCATTTCTATCCATATCCATAAATATCCATTATGCCTCCCTGCTCTAACAGATATTTTAGCCTCATAAAGGATGTGTTGGTGATCTATTGAGTCGAATCAGAGGGAGAAAAACTCTACGGCGTCGTCTAAACATCCAAATCACATGATTGCATACAGACGATTACCCACGAACGATTACCAAACGTCCACGAAATAACTCAAACGAAATCACACGGCTGCTCATTCACCTCCTGCACAAAGCTCAGCGTTCTTATTTTTTTCAAATCGCACAAAGGATCTTGACATTATAAAGAACTGAAAGTGATTACAGTCAAAATGTGGCGATTACTTTTTTTTAAACTCCACATCAAGTCTTTAAATAGATCTTTAAAAAGCCAGAGATGCGAGTGAACAAATAAAATGGTTCTGTTTACAACTTCAGAGAAATACTAAGTCAGAATAGCTGCAGATAATCATTTTATTTTCTGTTCTGTTACAGAACAATGATTCATGAGACGTTCAACTGGAACTGAAACACACAATACGCTTGGTGTATAAGTGGTTAAAGCCATGGCAACGCTGTTTCTACGTAACCGGGAAATATTTGATGCTAAGCATAAACTAGCTAATCACGTAGGCTAAGAATTTCACAAGTTAAATCCTTTTTACAAGGAACGCAAAGGCAGAATTGCACTCAAACATAGTCCAAAATGTCTGAAATATCAACATTTACCTCAGATATGTTGATAAATTCCCGAGAAAATCCTCCGTATGGCTAAAATCACGGTATTTATGCATAATATCATCTGCTAACCAAACTTTCATGGAAAAGTTCAGCCATACTGAAAAATGTTAACATGATATCACTCGCAAACTCGCTTAGAAAATTTCAACTTCGACTGTGGGATCTTTTCATAAACATGTTGAACAGACAGTTTAACTGAATGCAGCGTTAGCTACCTGAATAATGTTCTAGTAGATTCAATATACTTCAGAAGAACTGAGCATTCCTGGGATGTGAATTCACAATCTTATGATTACTACACTCATACAAAAATTCATTCCTTAAGGGTGCTTTGGATAATTTTGGTGTTCTTAATTTGATGGGGTTTTATTTTAACTAGCTAATCATGTATGCTAATAATGTAGCTAACGAAGTCCTTTTTACAAGGAATGCAAAGGCTGAACTGCGCTGAAATGGAGTCAAAAATGTCTGAAAGATCAACATTTACCTCAGATATGTTGATAAATTCCTAAAAAAAAGACTCGGTGTGGCTATAATTACACTGTATTTACACATAGCATCATCTGCTAACTCGAAATGCACTCAGTTTTTTTTCCAGTTTGGAGTAACACAGTGCTGTTGTAGGAAAATAATCAACGACGGAGTGGTGTGATGAAGCAGACTTAGTGTTAGCACGCTGAAGTTGATTATTTTCCTTCAACCGCAGTGTGTTTAATTCCTCTTACACCACAGCAACTTGTCTACAGTTACAAATTTTGATTTATTAATTAAAAGAATGATGCATCATCCTTTTTCATCCAGTTACAGTTACTTTTAATGTTGTTGATCATGCAGCTGTAAACCATCATTCGCTCCCTTTTTTTTTTTTTCTCATGTAGCTAATTAAAAAAAGCGTAAACTCCTCTGTTAAGGTTACAGGTTACAGCTTGATGTTACGGCTTGACCTCTGACACTGGAGACTCCTTCCCTAAATGTTAAATAAACATCCCCTGACAGAAAACGTCACCATATATACATACATACGAATATCATACGAATGTAATGAGACAAAAGGAAAGGGCATTAGCTGTTAAAGAAAATGAATCAACAGCTACCGAGTAATCAGAATCCAGACTTCAGCAGCGCTGTGGTAGAAGTAAATAATAATAAACAAAGCTTACTGAATTTGTACCTGGAGAAAAAACTTTATCAAATTATGTACTGTTCTCATTTGTGCTGCAATTTCTGAACATGGCTGACTGGAACGCTCGCTTCCCTACAGACACGTTTCGCAGATTCGAATAAAGTGTTACGCGGAACATCTTTCAGTTCTTTCCATTACAATGTTTCAATAATTAACGACGAATCATAGGAATGCAGACAGGCTCATGGGCTCATAATAACACAATCCTGCTTTAGAGCTGTAGCGATGATGCTAATTTTACTTTTAGAAACATTACCAGCTTTTTTTTTTTTATAACTTGGAGTGTGTGAGCAGATAAGCCATGGCAGTGTTCACCACATTGTCATTTAGGATCAGGATCGGTGTCGGATTGTGCAGAATTCACGGGGCCCGGGCTCCATTTTGGCATCAGCAGCGCTGACAGACTAATAAGGGAGGACTGGCTGCCTCCACCCCGCGTCAGGAAAGTGACAGCGGCACACCAGGTGCCCGAACATGTGGGGAAGATTGATGAAGTCTCGTGGAGGTGGATTGTAGCGAGCTGCCTGAGCCGTTGTTAGTGTTAGCGTGTTTTTTTTCCCCCTTCATTACGAGCCCTGGTGGTCGGCTAATGTAGAAACTAAATCAGGATGATGGGCAACATCCTGAGCAACAGGAAATATGTGAAGCACATTGCTAGAATTGTTCTGCACTAATACACTAATAAGTAAGGAATGAAACCACAGGTGTTGTTCTGGTTCAGGAAAAATAACCAATGAGAATGTGTTGTGATGAGGTGAAGTCACTCCCACCACCCACATTCATAATATTTCTTAAAGTTGCACATCCTGATGTGTTTTAATCCTTGCAATTTTCCAACGCTAACATTTTTTCAAATTTATTGAAGAATGCCAAATGTACTTTTTCTCCATTTATAGTTACATTTAATGTCATGGAATGTCCACGTAACAAGTTATCACTTATGTAACAGCATCTATAAACAGTCATACCATCACTAGCTGCTTTATTTCTCTTCCTTGAAGTTAAAAAGACACAGCTTACTGAGAACCAACAAAGCATAAACTCTTCTGTCCTTAAAGTTACAGCTTTACCTCTGACGCTTACTAAGCGCTGATACTGGAGACTCCTTCCATAAAAGCTAAATAAATGTCTCATAAAGGAAATGTAAACATATCAATACCTGTGCACGTTTTTTAAAATCCGTTTATGTGGACCGCTTTAATCCGCCGTGCAAGTCTCTCAGAATGACTCGTTACTAAAGAAACAATAACGTATTAAAACTAAAAGAACCGTCTGAGCAATCAGAATTAATAAAAAAAAATAAATAAATAAAAAAAAAATGAAGTACTTTGCTTGTACGGCTGATGAAGAACCTCTATTTAATCCAAGGATGTAGCTTTGTTTTTGGAAAAAGAAAAAAAACGAGAGAGAGAGAGAGAGAGAGAGAGAGATACGCTTTCAGTCTAACTAGCATTTGAACCCACAATAGCTCTTCAGATAGTTCCGCAGAGTGACGGATGCTTTGGAGGTCTTTTAAAATTCAGTTGCTATGGTTTACATCACCTACATTGTGTCTTCACTCGGAGCCCATTAGAAGGAAAAAGAAAATAAACCAAAGAGCGCACGACTCTGCAGGGTGATTAAATTCACCATTATAATGACAGCTACAGCCACTATAGAGCCTCACTCCTTTAATTCACAGATACGCCATAATATCACAATAGTAATTGTCTATAAATAGAATAAATTTGTGATACGATAATCTCCGTGTGTGATACAAACATTCAGGCGCAGAGGAAAATAAACCTGCTAGGAACTGACTCATGCTGCATTCGTTTAAAGACGCCCGGACGGGAGAATTCGATCATAGCTATTACAGCTTATGATTAAAAACACTTAATCTTTTTTAGATCGGATTCTGATGTGAGCTTGTTCATAAAACATTTGTAACAAACTTGCTGAGAGGTATTACCAGCGTTATTGCCTGCAAGTTATACCTCAAAACCATCATTTTAACATTTGTAACATTTTTTTTATCGTGATATAGATCACAAAAATGTTATTTAGACATGCTAGGTTCTTGAAAAGTTGACTGCATTCAAAAATAAAACTTGTAACTCTGCTTTGTTATACCTGGGGTTGGGGGGTGGGGTTGGGGGGCGGAGCTAAATGAAAGAAATCGAAAGCCGTAGCCTGAGATGACATGAATCTAGCTGGAGCTGCTGTGCGTGAATATTGTAAAGTGCCATTTTCTAATGAATGATTATTGCAGGTCTAGAAACACTTTTGAAGATTACAAACTGCACCTTTAATATTACAAACTGCACCTTTAATATGTAAAGTAATAATAATGTGATTTATACATACTAATGAGAAGCTTTTCTGATGCAAAATAAACAAATGTCTCATCTTGACCGGTGTGTGTATAGAATATATGCAAAAAAAAAATAAACGTCATTACAGGTCTAGAAACACTTTTAAAAAATTACAGACTGCACCTTTAATATGCTCCTTTATCTAGACAATATATGCAAAACTAATTGCTGAGAGAGAGAGAGAGAGAGAGAGAGAGAGAGACCCATGAGTGAGAAATTAGATCCATTACGGCTGAATGTAAACATCGAGGCTTCTGTTTCTTTTCCACAATTATAACCACACGCTCAGAAATAAACACGCCAAACTTTACTTCTCTCTGTCGCTGGTGTCTTTAGTGTGTATTTGTCACCTGGAAACGTGCATAGAGCATTATTAAAAATACTTTAATGCACGTAATTGGATCTTAAGGACCCTTTAATGCCCTTTAAAGATAATTAAAGGTAGCTCTCATGTACCTTCCCTCAAAAGATACAAAAAAATGCCTCAGTGATAGTATCACACCATCGAGACTGAGCTACTGATGTATATTTACCTGCTCAAAACAGTGAACTTTATAGTCGGTGTTATGGACTTAACAAGCATTTTAACAAAGTCTGCATGCTGATTGATCTAAAGCAAATACCTGCATATACATTATGACTCATTTAAAGCTAAGAAGCGCTGCTTTGTTGACTGTTCATGCTGTGAGCAGCCATTTTGATTTGATGCCACTTGCTGAACTCGTAGCTGAAGTAACCATCCCAAGTTCCTGAGTCGGACATTTTTACGTTTTACGAGTTGAGTCGCATGCAGCTCAACCTCGAACCTCGAGTTGACTCCGAGTCAGAGTGATCATGACACTCTGTGTTTTTTTTTTTTTTTTTTTTGCTTGCCACCAAATATTTCTGGTTTTATTGCCGATCGGAGTGGAAAGGCTAATCAGATTATTCTAATATTATTCCAATTTTTTTTTTTTTTTAAATGTGTTACATATTTATTTCAAGCACAATTTGGGCGCAAGTCAGTTTACATGACAGTAATTACGGAAACAGATGGGAGCTCAAAAACGCGCCACTGCAGAGACACTGGGCTCGACGACTGCAGCGGGGACGACTGGGGGGCCGGTGAGAGGGGATGGGAGCCCAGATTGCGCAGCAGCTGAGACTGCCTTTCATTAGCGTGTGTGTATGTGTGTGTGTATGTGTGTGTGTGTGTGTGTGCGTGTGGGGGGTGTATGTTCAGAAATGCAGAGTCGTTTGTTATACCACGCTTGCTGTCTCGTGCTACAGGGCCTGCAAATTGATTGCCGGGTGGGACGAGTCGCACGATCCTTAGCACCTCCGCGCATCTGGCTCACAGGAAAGACGAAAAGGGAAAAATAAGTATATAAATAAATAAATAAAGACACTTTCTGCTTGTCCACCCCCAGCTTTTTAGGCTGACAGCGCCTGCTGATTTGCGCTCCTGTCGATGCAATAAGACGCCGCCGTCCTTTTAATTGGTGACAAAAACAATCCGCGGCGCAGTTAATCGCCTCGGTGGAAGTGCGCCAAAAAACAATCAGCGCTCTTCCTCTTTCTTTATTTCATTTCTTCCTGGAGGTCCAGGGAAACAAAAGTGAGAGCTCGTGCATCACAGGACGGAGAGGTGCAGGTCAGCGGTGAGGGAGCTAATTGGAAGGCTGAGGGAGCGCGCATCATAACAAGTGACGTGTTTGCGACAAATGAACCCCACGATTCACAGACTGCGCGCAGAGAGAAGTAAACAAGGGAAGAAAGAACAGCACGTGAAGGGCGTTGTTTTAACGCTGATTCGTTGTGACATGTCGTGCCAAATTCTGCGTGACTCCCGGGCGCTGCCATTACACTGCTTTAGCTTCCATTAACGTGTCACTTTCCGTTGGAGCACGCAGTCGCCAAAGGAATGCGTTGTGACAGCACCGGGGGCCTGCCACGTGCGCTGACGCCAGGAAAAGCCCCAGAGCTGACACGCACGGACAGGAGTCCATTAATTAAGCGCTTAATATGCGCGCACTCAAACATTTTCAACATCTAGGTGTTCTGGTGCGTTTGGCATTGCCTCCTCCTTCTTTAGGAGTTTTTTTTTTTTTTTTTTTTTTTAAAAAAGATAATTATAAAGATCATAATATAAAAACGTGCGTGCAGATGCACATCTACACAGATGCTGTGAGGGAGATGAAGCAGAAATGAGGCAGAACAGTTACCACTGATTTCAGCTCCAAAAATTGTGGGAAATGAGATTTCAAACCAAAGGGTGCTTTAGAATCATTATTGATAATTAAAAAACTCGCTGATGGCAAAAAAAAAAAAAACATTGAAAACCCAAATATCTGATCTTTTCTTTCAGGAAAAGAGCAAATAGTGTCAAACAGCCTCGTTTAAATGTTTTAATAAAGTTGTGTGTACGTTTTTTTTGTAGTGACAAATTCTCACACTGGGGGTGTGTCGAGCGAACGCGCTCTCTCAACGCGTCTAACCAGGAGCTGTGATGTGAGCTGGAGAGTCGCTAACGCCTGTGTAAAGACGTCGCTAGATTTCTCACTAGGCTCTATTTTTATTTTTTAAAAATTGCTAAAGGGATCTAAAAAGTTGGCAAATCTAGTGACGACGTTTGCAAGTTGGCTGCACTGGTTTTGCTGATTTACTTCGTACTTGGTATGTTGAAAAATGCCAATTAGCCATAAAATACCAAGCGCGTTTATGTTTACATTTAGCCACACCCACAAAACTTCATAAAAGGCAAAGAGCTGAAAATGGCAAAATTACGCATAAACAGTGAAAGAGCATCTCCTAAGTGGGGCGTGCGATAAATCTTCCAGCAACGCAGCTCACCCATTGCAGCCCGTCGGCTCCCGCAGGCACACTCTAACTGTTCCTCCTTTTATAGGGCGCCATTACTTTTACCCCGATTGAACGGCTAGCCTTAACTGTTTCACAAAATCTTCATTAATTTGACGGCACGGTCCGTACACGATACGCACAATTCTACGATTCGAAGACCATCTGTCGAGGGTCACATTACTCAGGAAGAGAACGAAACGTAGAACACGAACATTTTTCCAACTAACTGGATCTTCACGACCACCACATTTCTTCTTCCTCTTGCGAACAGTTTTCCGAATAAATGTGTTCGTGTCCAGCGCGTTAAAAAAGGTCGTTCTAATCTCTAGCGTTGCAGTGTAAAACAATAGAGACATCCATACTGCAGGAACATTGCAAAGGGACGCTGTGCTCAAGTCATTAGCATATCATTAATTAGCCTCCCGCTTCCTGATGATTAGCGGAGAGCAAAGGGCCTCCGCGGGGACGCGTCTTCATTTGGGAGGCTGGTAGGAGGCGAAGAACAGTCGGAGGAGTGAACTTCTCCAGAGACATGCACGAACAGCTGAATTAGGATCTCTGCGGGGTTTCAGCACAGCCAGGGGGCGCTAGCGAGACACGGACCAAACACTAACCACAGCCTGTTGTGCTAACATTTTTATCTCGATAGAATTACTTCACGTCACTCCACTTCACTTCACTTCACTTAAAGTGACAAATTTTCTCATTTTCTCAAAACTAGAGAGAGAAGTGTATCCTTCTTAAAACGTAAAAATGTTCGGATTTTACATCAGTCAGGATTCAGTCTGCTTTAACTAGCTAGCTAGCTAGCAGTGGGGGAACAACGCAAGGATATTAGCCTGCTTTTTTTTTCTTAATTAAATGATATAATTAAATTAAAGGATATAATACATGTGCTTTCCAGGAATAAAATCATTTTAGTGACCAGAAGATTCTTTCGTAATGAGCGTTCAGCAGTTCTTTTAGCGCCGAATGCAAAAGTTTTCACGCCCTTCTTCTTGGAGATGGAAAAAAAATATTTTTACTTATGTTTTGTTTTATGTTTTGGATTGTTGTCTTATTCCAGGATTTCATTTTTAACATTTCAGGATTCTGGTTTTTTTTTGGTTTTTTTTGTAGCTATTGCCTCCCATCGATTCCACCCTAGTGCAAAAGTTTACACTCCCTTAGCACTAAATGAAGAGGATGAACAAATGTAACTTAAATAACAAAGCATTTTTATTGCTGCGTTGGGTTTCACAAATGAACCTAAAATCATTTTACTGGCAAGAAGTTTACTTGTTCATTTCACAGCTGAGTGCAAAAAGTTTACACCCCCTTGTTTCTGGAGAATAGGAGGGTTATGGGGGTCGAAACGTTTTTTTTTTTCTGTTTAATTTTCCTTATGTTTTAGATTGCTGACTTGTTCAGAATTTTGTTCTTAACGTTTTAGAATTGTATTTTTCGCAGATAAATTGTAAAATAGAGGTGATCGTTTTCTCTTTTTTCCTTATCTATAAACCATGGCAGGGATGCAAACTTTTGTACTCAGCCGTCAGACAAACTTCGTACATCATAAAAGAATTCTTTGGTAGTGAGTTGAGATTGGCGTTTTTATTTTTTTTTTTTGAAAGCGTAACGTGACATGCTCAGATTACTGATATCGATTTATTGTCACTGTGACCAAAGATAACTGCTGAAAAAAATTCCGTCAGTGTGAGAAATGTTTGATTAAAATCCCGTGTGAGTGTGAGCGCTGCTATGACGCTCGTCTAAAATGAACCAATAGGACGACGGCAAACTCACGACAAATACAGCAGTGGCGATGACGTAAAGAAAAACCGTCCAGTGGACAGAAACAAATCCTTATTACCTCAAGCTCACTTTGAAGAACGTTTGCGTTCACGTGTGTTTTCTGTACTCGCTGATTCTCGATTGCGTTGGTTGATGGCGTAAACTACGCAGAACGTAGTGGTTTTCTTGAATCACACGTCTGTCTTTAGAGGATCTTCACTGTATAACCTGACACACGTTATCACGCTGTGTGTTACAGAATTCAGTCGATTTTAATGGGATCTCATTCGCTGTTTATATACAAACACGGAACATCAGAATCGACATATTAACATAATAAAGAGGGTGTTAATATCTAGGGTGTGTTATCTCAACACGCCTCTTAGTATGATAACATGCCATTTAGGACAGGTCCTTATTCCAGGAGTCAGGATTCAGAGAGCTGGTGAATAATGCATACTTCCAGCTAAAAAGTTGAAACCAATAAATGTTTTTTTTCGCTGGAAGGCAGATGGGGATGCTACTTTTTGGCATGCATGGCTAAATCTCTTTGGAAAAAATAACAAACTTTCTGAGCATAACAAGTGTTTGCACGAAATTAGACTTTGATCCCGAGGTGATCTGAAATCCGCACACATCCAAAATCTATTTCTAATATGTGTAATGACCTGACTCGACAAGACTCCATTAGAAAATTATGCTAAGCCCGCAGGTTAGCGAAACGGCCCTAAAATCAATCAATGGATTAAACAAAGTAAATCTGCGCATGCCAAAAAAAAAACCAGCTAAAAAAAAAAAAAACCATCCTCGTCACTTCTTTCCAAATGAGCTGTTCTCCAATACGATCGTCAATTACCTCCTCCAGTTTAAATAACCACTGATGTGTACACAATACTTTTCTTTTTCTTTTTTCCCAGCATATTCGTTCAACTCCCACAGCTCATTAAAAGACCTTCCATTTATTTGCTGTGTGCTCAGGTCCTTAAATCTGCCACAACATACCAAAGCAGGCCAATTCTGTTTCTCCCTGCAGTGTTAATAGAAGGCGCACGCTGTTTCCTCATTAATTATGGCGACGTGGAAGAAACATCCGGCGTCAAACAGCTCCGAGAGAAGCGTCTCCTGAGCAGGACGCACACAGCGGGACGGACGAGGCTTAACCACTCGCCTGGAGGTCACATCTGGACGTCACATTATGACAGGACGTGTTAGATTTCATCTCTGTGCCGTGAGGGTGAAGTTCAGCTCCTCTCACCCGGCCACCGAGATAACTTCACCTCTGCAGGATTCTTTTTTTTTTTACAGAGAATTGAACTCCGAGCGCGTCGTGTCAGCGAGCAGATGTGCTATGTGAAAGGACTGTTGAGTGACATTTTTTTTTTTGTGTTATTTGTTAATTATTGTTTGTCATTATCGCAGCTATTTCAGTGGAAATTAAACCCTGCATTGCAGTCATAGCTTTGGGGGGAAAAAAATAATTAAATGTCGACATGACTGATTGCTGTACGCTTTAAAAAAAAAAAAAAAAAAAAAAAAAAGTACTAGTAAAGGTACTCTTGGTGCTATTTAGAACGTTATCAGATAAGGTTTCAGAAAACAGAACCCTTTTAAGAAGTTAAGAACCTTTATCTGTTTAAAGAAAGCATCATATATGATCAGCATAATGATACAGGTTGGGAAATATATGCGTTTCAATCGTTTTTTGCTTTCTTTCTTTCTTTTTTTTTAAATCAGTGAAATAGATGTAGAATTATTTAAACAATATTCTAAAAATAATTGAAACTTTTCTTTTGAAGATTTCTGGGAGTTTATCTTAAAACGGGTTAAATGGCAGTATTTAAAAATGTAACATTTTTATTAAAAAAATATTAAAAAAAAAACATTTAAAAGAGTAAGAGAATTCAAATGCCTAAATATAGATATTTATATAAATATAAAGTTTATATAAATATAAATATTTAAAAATGATATAAAATATATGCGCTGCTTCACAGGGCGGAGTAACACACTCAGAGGAAAGCGCTATCCGCCCCCTTCCTCATACACGACCTGCCAGACTCACATGATTGGCTAGTGTCGCTGTGATTGACGGAGCAGCAGTAGAGTAAGCTCCTCCCCCTCAGAGAGAACAGCCACGGATGGCTGTGGCATTATCAGGATCTGAGCTTGTGATCTTTGGATGACAGGAGAACGTTTTTCTGTTGCGCCACTCGAGAACCGTCACGTGTCTCAATATAATCTAAAAACCGGAATAGCCAAACATCTTAAGTGCATTTAAAAATATCCTCTAGGTTAAATCGGAACACTTAAACATTCTTCAGTTTGTCTCTCTCCAGGGGAACTCTTAAAGAACGGACGTGGAATCGTAGAGAAGGTTTTCATCATGAGTGCGTGTTCCAAGTTGATGCCTGTTCAGAAGGCTAAGAACCCTTACTCATCCGAAGAACCCTAGAGGAACCCTTTTTTATAGAGTGTAACTTTAACACTTATGCTGAAGTGTTATACATGTAATCCCATCCAGAAGAGAGACAGAGCGAGAGAAAGAGAGAGAGAGAGAGAGGAACGAATACGAGTCGTGACAGTGTTAAAGACTAGCAGTTACTTTAAAATAAAAAAAAATAAAGATAAAATAACGAAGGAACATTGACATGGATGGAATTAAGGCTGGCTTGCAGTAATTATCCAGCTGCTGGAGCGCCATGGTGGCACGGATGAAAATGAGCGCCAATTATTAAATGCACCACAGAGAAGATATAACGCACCATGAGGCGGACGACAGGGCCCACGCTGGCTCACATCAACTCTATAAATGTTCAACTGGAGAGCAAGCCGAGCATTAATATTCTGATGGCCTCCTGGATACGGCTAAAATGTTTCCATAATAAAAGAATTGCACTGTGGGTCACGTTGTGCTGTTGTGGGCGGTCCTACGTGGAAAGCCTAAATACTTCAACCTCCCCAAAACAGTATGATGTTGAAGATTGTAGGTCTGCTGCTGTAATCATAATACCGAAGCCGCACACATCGGGATCTACGTAACTACAGACGTAAGCGCTATTCGGACGCTAGGTGAGAGTTATGGACATGGGGGCGGGGCTTTTCTAAAACCGAGGTGTGTCTCAGAAGTTTTAAGTCCAGCGCCATTGTCTGCCATTTTAATGCGTCCTTCCTTTCTTTACAATGAAAGAAAAATGACATCCTCTGCACGCACAAAAAATCAAGTGCAAAATAATAGGATGTGCTGGATCAAGTGCTATTTTATAAGCTGCTCGATAACGGAAGCCATTTTGTTAAATGAAACCAAATTTTGCTGTGTTTAAATTTGTGAAAATTGCAAACAGATCTACAGCAATGTACTGTCAATATACAAGACTCCTGTCGGATTTATTTCATCTTATTATACATATATCACCATATTAGTCTTTTTTTGTTTTTCATTTATAAATTGCTTTTATGATACATGTTATTACGAATGACAACAAAGTTAAAAAAAAAAAAAAAGGAAATCTTCAGCATTTTCTATCGCTGATTTTTTTGGGATGTAACGGAGGTGGTCTCGGTGCTGCTGAAAGACCGCAGCTTGGGTGCTTGCACTCCGTAAAAATCTGGCAACCCGTCAGATCCGTCCTCGTTGTTGTCATCTCTGGTTTGTTCGTTATTGATCTAAATCTACATCCTGATTTCTGGAACGCTGCTTTGTGACGATGATTAATGTTCAAAGTGCTATATAAATAAAACTGATTTGACTTTCAGCAACTGTTTTCGTTCATGTGTTAAATTTTCACCGGACTGAAGACACGAACACATAAACTGCGGTGATGAGGACCAGGTTGTTTATTTTCCAGTGATAATTTTAGCTGTTAAATACCTGTTAATGAATCCATGACACACAGGTTTTAAGTGACCATTTAGCCAAACGCCGCTTGTTTTCAGTAAATCAGATGACCGAGGCGAGTGTGAAATGAGCAATTCATCGACTGGATCAACGTTCCCCATCCAGCTCCCTAGCAGAAGCTCCTGAAGTCGTTTGCACTGTATTATCCCGGGACTTATTAGCTCGCCGTATCGTCGCGGGCCCTCATAGCGAGATAACCCTTAGCCAGCCTTATCACCTACGCACAAAAGCGCCGCGATCCAATAGGCCTCTGTGTAATCCATCTCTGTCAGCCGCATTACGGAAATTACCTGTCACAAGCATCATGGTCCAGATCCTGTGATTAACACACAAACACACACACACACACACACACACACACACACTCATACTCACAAATAAAATTTGGAAATAAAATGCCCCAAAGAACATGGGTGCATGCTTGAAAAGTATGCTTCTTGCGTCCCGTCCTTTTCCTGCTCTGTATTAACGGCTAATTATAAATGACGCCGTTGACACTCGTGATGAGGGAGGACGCAGGAGAACCTCGCAGGCTGGTTCTCAAAAAAACGCAGAACCATCTTTCAGGATCTTTCAGGATCTTTCAGTATCTTTCATTATCTTACATTCAGACAGCCAGTGTTTTCCGTCAGCTGATTTATTTGCTTATTTACTTCTTTTTTTGAAGCAAAATGGATTTAAAACCTTTGTTCGCTAGTCTTGAGTGTGTGCGTGAGTGTGTGTGAGTGTGTGTGTGCATATTTTTATATCCTACTAGGCACCAAATATCTGACCGTTTTGATATTACGGGGACATCTGCCAGGTTTCCCCCATGAGGAAAAGTTTATTTACAGCTTTTATTAAAAAAAAAAAAAAGAGCCAAAGGGTTTCTTTTTGCTTAGTGAGGTTAAGGTTAGTGTTAAATTTAGGTGTAGAATTAATAGTCAGGTCAGTGGAAGTAAGACAAGCATGTGTGTGTGTGTGTGTGTGTGTGTGTGAGAGAGAGAGACAAGATCAGAAGGTGTAAAGTGTGACCCACGTTCCAAAAAGGCTTATAATTTGCACAGACGTTGTTTCTCTTTGGAGTTTTCCGGAGAACTTCCAGCAATTACACAAACAGTGGACATCAGTACACAAATAGCACACAGTCTCCAACACTACATGCGCACACACACACTCTCACACACACGCTCTCACACACACACACACATACACACACACCGGCTTAAGCGCAGTTTAAAATAGAAACGACAATGATACCATCGATTGAAAATATTCCACGGTGATAATAAATGTGATAAATGTGTTAATATAGAAGTCTTGGGCGACGCTAACGAACTGGCTTCCGCTCCCGGCGTGTACAAATGGAACGTGGATGTCAGAGATCAACTTTCGCAGACGCTGCTTTTAGCACGCGCTTTAAAAGACACATATGAGCTCGACTCGCAAATTCATCCACTTTCATCTTCCTGATCTTCTCTGCTTATTGAAGGCGAAACGTTTTCAGGTTACGCTTATAATTAACGCTATTTAATGCATACGTAATGAATCCCGAGCTCTCGATTCTCTCGATTCTAGCAACAGCTCGTTCACATGAAGTTTTCTCTGAGATGATGTTCATGTAACGTTTATGGAATGAGTCTCCAGTGTAAGAGATGACTTTACGGCTTTGTGGTTTCCGGTAACATGACAAGCTGCGTTTTTACTTTTTTTTTTCTCTTATTAACTTCGAGAGAGAGAGAGAGAGAGAGAGAGAGAGAGAGAAAAGGGGTGAAGCTGGTGAGAGACGGACTGTTTGTTTCATGGACATTACACAACATTAAATGTAACTATTAATGGATAAAAAGTATGACGTATCATTCTTTAATGAATAAGCATTGTGGTTGTAGGCAATCTGCTGTAGTATAAGAGGAATAAAACACTTCAGGATGTTGTTTAATGGACAAGAATCAATTTCAGAGTGCTAAAGACGCCGATTTAGGGGCGGGGCTAAATTCTGGGTTGTAAAAATCTAAACAGAAGTCTGACGCAACAAAACTTTGTACGGAAATATTGTGAATCTTTTTTTTGTTTGTTTTGCTAAGAATGAACTAAGAATTTCGTTAACACTTTTAAAAAAATCACCTTTAAAATGACATTTTGTAGAGAATTTGATTTGATTTTTCCAAATAATAATAATAACCTAATCCCCCCCCAAAAAAAAAAAAGAATACTGCATCTCTTCTTTAATTTATTTAATACTTATGGCAGTGAAAATGATATAAGCCTCACCGTCGGATATGGATGTAACAACTTATTTAGTATAATTTATGAAACGGACTCAATTATGTCACGTTTAACATTTTCTGGATATATTATGTGACTGGCGAGAGTAAAAATGTCACCTGATCTTCATGGATCAAAGTTATATTCGACGCCTTTCCACGCTGCCCATAATTCTGTTTAATACCCCGTGTCTGTCTGTTAGGGAAATGTATTCATAGTCACACAGCACTTTTTTTTTTTTTTTTTTTTTGCGATTTTGTTCGCAGACAGATGTGACTTTAAGAGACTGAGAGAAGCCACACCGAGTGCTGGTTTTGTTCATAATTCACCACGGTCTAACGTTATCCGTCTGCCAGGTTTGAACAGAAAGGCTGCACTATTTGGGCAAATAGAAATAAGTCTATGTGTGTGTGTGTGTGTGTGTGTGTGTGTGTGTGTTAGTCTTATCTGCACCCAAATTCTGCTCGACGTACACAAAATGAGTCATATGCGGGATTTCTTATACAACTCCACTCTCACTTCTCTGCTGTCTCATTAAAATATATGTTTAAAAGTCGTACAGAATCACAATTCTATCATCATGTGTTTAAAATAATATTTATATATAAAAAAAAGAATGAATCCTCGTGTTGTATTTTGTAATAATATTAACGCTTCTTGCTTCATTTTCCATAACTGCGGCTCTGTAGGAGTGCGGCTGCAAATGACAGATTCATGCGAATCTATATTTTAGCACGTTATCGTTTCTATAGTAACAGCTACTGACAAAGAGAAAGGACGCGGTGACGTTTTCTGTAACGAGATGTTTCTTGAACATTTGCGGAAGGAGTCTCCAGCGTCAGCAGCTTCGCTGACGGGAAAGGCGTCTTTTCGACGAGAATGAGTGCTTATAGCTGCTGTAACGTAAGCGAAACCAGGAACTAACCTGTTCCACAGCATTAAACGTCACGATAAACATCCGGAGAAAAATCGCTAACTTCCTGGGTGGAACCGCTGGTCGATTATTTTCCAATAACGGCACGGCGGTGTTTGATTTGCGTCGTTCGATTTCACCGTTGATGTTAAAAAAGTTGACACAAACACTGACATGCACATTTCTTTTACATGAATAAGTGTTAACAGGGTTTGAGTGATAAAAAAAAAGGAATATTTATGATCAAAAATCATGATTCTGATGATGTATAGGCTACAAAAGTGTACCCCTGGACAGATTTTAGGATTTACTGTAAATAGTAATCTGGAAAATCTGGAAAATAAGCGCAAGGGATTGTAACCGAATATGAATACGTTACTCCGAATGAACAGATGTGTTGTAAACAAATACAGATATGAATAGATGGAGCATTGTTTATTTATTTAAAAAAATTTTTTTTTGTATTTTACCACAAAAATAATGATGTTGCGTTTGAGGCCACGCCCACTCTAGGTTTAAATCCAAAAACAGATACGGAGAGTGGCACTCTTAGAATCGGAGTAGGGTGTGAACATTCGACTTCGCTGCAGTCCAGGACCGGGAAAATAAGAGCATTATGAAATATCGCCGTCAGCGAGCTGCGTTGGAGAAGACACCGTGACAGCATGCGTGTCAGAGGTGGACAGCTGCCTGCTAAATAATTTAAAGCCCAACATGCTATATATATATATATATATATAAATATATATATATTCATTCATTTCATTGCCTGCTGCTGTAGATTGCTGTAACAATGCACTACTTTTTTTTTTTTTACTATAATACACTGTTTACTTTGGGCCGTAGTCCACCTGCTCCGAGCACAATGCATTACAATCACAGGCTACATAATAGCTGTAGGGCAAAAGCAAGACAAGCGATCATTAACAGCGTGTTGGTTTTACACACACGCACGCACACACACACGAACACGAACACACACACGAACACACATGAACACAAAAGAGCCATAATGTGATGTCATTATGCAACTAATCACCAACGTTTGCGTCTTGAAAATCGTTATTATTCATTTACGTTGCCATTCGCCGGGTCGTACCCAGAAGTAAAGCTCATTCTCTTATTGAAAAGCTCTATTCTATTTTCTCATCCCTGCTTTTTTTTTTTTTTTTTAATCATTATACACAACGATAATGGAACGAATCCCAAGGAATTGCTACAGATAGGACGATACGGCTGAGGAAAATAGCGCACAAATCCGCCGACGCAGGCGTTCCGGTGGCGCTTTGTCATGATAAATAGCTTGGTAATGTACATGGTTCATGGTGGAGGGATAGACGGAAGGTCCGTGCTCGCTCTTTCTCTGTCGCTTTTCAATAGAGTGTGAAGCGCAGGAACGCTCCCCATGGGCAGTTCAGGGAAAACACGTTCCAGCCTCTCGTCTATCGAGGCCGCGCTCGGCTTTCCAGAGAGCTAATGATGTTCACCATTGTTTCAAAGGTTTCCCAGAAGAGGCCGTGTGTGTGTATTTGCGTGTGTGTGTGTGTGTGTGTGTGTGTGTGTGTGTGTGTGCATGGTTTTATATCTTAACGGGTACCGAATGTCCTCATAAACACAGGAATATCTGACACAATAGGATTCAATGCCATGTCAGCGTATAGTTGACAAGTGTGGGAATAAAAATCGAAAAGTTTTGATATTTCAGGAAATTTATTAACTGCTTTCCTTCTTTGCTGATGTTAGGAATATTTCGGATTATGTCAGGGGGAAGGTCGTCACGAGGCTGTTATGTTTTTATTCATCTTAATGGAGACCACGTGTCCCCACGAGGACAGGAATATCTGACAGTTTTAATTCTGTGGGACATCTGGCTGGTCCCCATGAGGAAGCGATTATGTTTTGGATTATGTCAATGAAAGGTCCTCACAAGGATAGCGTGTGTGTGTGTGTGACATTGTGTGTGTGTGTGTGTGTGTGTGTGTGTGTGTGTGTTTTGGGGGTTGGGAATGAGAGCTGTCGCAACTAGCTGAGGGAGAGAGAATAAAAGAAAGAGCAAGAGCGACTCGCTCTGTGTATCTGTCCGTGTGTGTGTGTGTGTGTGTGTGTGTGTGCATCACAGTGCTATTGTTCACCACACAGAACCCGTCAGCACAATTTTGCTAATATGCAAGCAAATCTACGGGAATGGTGCAGAGCAGAGGTCAGTGCTTATAATATAAATGATGCCTTATTTTCCTGCACACACACTTTTTTTTTTTATTATACACACTACTACTCCATAAGCTTGAGTGTAGTAGGCGAGTGGTGTGAGGTGTTATTAGCTAAACTGCGGTGTCAAACTAGCGAGCGTGTGTGTGAGAGTGTGTGTGTGTGTGTGTGAGAGAGTTTGTTTCACATTAATATTTCTGTGCATTAATTACCCCAGTGCCCCAGCTCCCTTACTAAATAATTTAATGTCACGTTTGATAGACCCCCCCCTCGCTAGCTGCTAATTTAAGTGGCGATGATTTATTAGCGCCGTATGATTACTTTAGCTACAGATGCTAATGCAGTCACAACATGCTGTGTTCAGACTCAGGTTCTGTAAATCAGCACCCGCTGAAACCTTTTTTTTTAAATCAATACTACAGTGTGTTGCATTAGTATTCACCCCCTTTGAAAGTTTCTCGTAGATACCGATTATGATACAGAAATGACTAAGCTACATTGTATAAATCAATCATGGATGGTATTGAAGTCTTTATTTAGTGCTGTTTATGTTTAAACGGTGGTGTGTGTGTGTGTGTGTGTTAGGCTACTAGACTCGTTCTTCATAAAGTTAGCAGGTTGAGTGTAAATGAAAAGCACTAGCTAGCTACGTTAATTAGCTTAGATCAAGCAGAGTTGTGCGGGAGAAGAGATTTCAGAAAAGCGCTCCTGTGCAGCTGTGAGTAAAGTACGTTTTTGTTTTCATTGCGTTAGCATCCCTTGTTGTCAATTACAGATAGTAGCTAATCATTAAGAACGACATACTGGAACATAAAAGCTATGCGCAGCTAGCAGTGAACTCCTCGTGCTGAGTTTTATGTTTAAGATGTTTAACTTGTAGGAAGATGCCGTAGAACCCGTCTCTTGATAACAGAACACAGTCTGTAGGATGTGAAATACGTTCAGATCGTCTGTTGATTAGCATGATGACGTGCGCTAGGCTTACGTTATGTAGTATCACCCAGTATCGGATGTTATTTTTGAGGGAAAAAAAAACATGATGCTGCCACCACCATGCTTCAAAATTGCAAATAAAATCCGTTTCAGTGCCAGGTTGAAAGACTACAAGTGTTCCAGGTTGTGGCACACTCGAAGGGTGAGTAGTTATCTAACGACCGGGTGATATGCTATGAAGCATTATAACCGCCAACTGCTATTTTTTTAACCAAACTAGCGGGGCACGAGCGTTAAAGCGATTGTCAATAACGCAATTAAACAAGTCATGCACCTTCTCGGTTGTTTAGGTTGAGGCACGTCGTCACATGATTGGTCATCTCTAAGAGCTCAATTCAATCAAATTACGTCGCAAAGTACACCGATTTTATAGCACTACATGATAAAAGGCCATCGAGGGAAAAAAAACCCACGGAATTTCTCAAAACATGGCAGAAAAACGAGTCGCCGTAATTAAGGCGTCACCTTTTAGACCACAGCTTTTAGACCGGATCTGGATTGGAATTCTCGTTATGGAGCGCTTGGAAGTGACAGCTTCCTGTCACCGAAGTGTGTATCATGTCCAGCTCGTTATGACCGTGTAGGCTGGCCACCTCTAGCGCGCGCACACACACACACACACACACGCGCGGTCCTAATGAGACCACGAGCTCCAATCTGGCTGCACATGAAAGCACATCTTTGCTCAACAACCTGAAAACTGGCTTCGGAGACGTTCCTTTCAAGATGTTCCTGCTTTGAACGGTTGAAGGTTTTATCACGATGGGATGAAATTCCGTGTTGGCTTAAAGGAAAAGTCCAACCTGAAACACAGTAAAGGTGTTTACTTGGAATATTTGTCGAGGGAGAGAAGATTGTGAGAGTTTGTTGCTATCGTTACTGCTAGCGAAGTTACAATGATGTTTAATAGAAGAAAAGAAATCTCAAACGTAAGTGATAACGCTCAGCTTTCAATATTAGCTCCTTAAAATAATAGAGCAAGAGGCTCCTTTTCTCTCTCATTTTCACTTTCCCTCTCTCTCGTTTTCATTTAAAGAGAAATCCAGAGTAGACGGAGTGGAGACACTGGAGCAAAAAAGACTCCAGGTCCCAGAATGCATTGCAGCTATATGACACAGAGTAACAGCAGAGACTTGGCTTGGCTAGTTAGCGATCTATTCATTGTTGCGCACAGATGAAGAGGTGAGAGAGCTTGGCAGGCTAAAGGACTAAAGCGCCGCTGCATCACTCTCTTTATGTAGAGATGAAACAAGGGCTAAATCCCGCTGCAGCACTTTGAGCGGGTGGTTGAACAGCATTGAGGGTAATGTCAGAAAGTTACGGTTTTGCCTCTGTTAAGTAAGAATGCTCGAACGCAGGGCTGAAATGAAACCGTCTTGCTTGTATTTTTACAAATCATTCGCAAAACTCAGCAGAATGCGACACACATGGTCGCCGTTTGTTATGCGTGCCATTAACGCGAGAGAGCAAACGAGAACGGATGATCATGAGCGCTTGAACATTCTGTTGCTTTGTTACCGAGAATGGATGATGCTAGAGGCCCTTTTTTTCGGGATCATTTCACTTAGCGGGAGACGATGCTATAAATGGAGGAGTGAGATCGCGAATGACCGAGGAATGCCTCCGCATGGCACCTCGCTCTACCACGGGGTCTCGGAATGGGAGCGGGTGTTAGAAAGAATTCCCTTCGCATCCGAAAGACTTTGTTTCAGGGTACGGCACGCCGTAGTGTACAATCTTTTGCTTCGCGCAAACCAATATAAATCCCGTCTGCACTGGAAATCAGCAATACACGAGACTGTGTAAGCATGTTGGAGGAATGAATGTGTTCCGTTCACACTGGTGTGGAATTATATCTACATAGAATTCGACAAGCATGAAGGCGGCGCCATGCACTGAATCAGGAAAGGCAGGACAATTGCTTTTGGGCCTTTTTTTTTTTTTTTTTTGCTCCGAAAATGCCAAACACAACCTCGCATCAATAAAGGATTAGCCCTGCAGTGGCGACTGTAGGACGCCTGAGCAAATAAACAACGGTTTATTCTCTGCATTCTCTCGCTCTGCAGTCATCCAAACAATAACTCATTCCTGTGCCCGTCTGAGCTGGCAAAGCATCGTGGGTACGAGTGACAGTGAGCAATGGAGCCGGAGGCGGCTCGGAAAAGCCGTGTTGTTATTATCTAACCAAAGCGATATGGCGCACCTTGAAGGGAAGACTTGGATCCGCGTCCCTATCTTTCCCCCCGAGTGTGAAATCAGTCACCTATCTCTAAAATGCAAACCCTCCGGCCTCTTTATTCACACGGCCGACAAAAGATTCGCTCCTACGCCTCGTCCGGCGTCGTATCTATTACCTCCGACGTTATAGGCATCATTCCTTTTTTTTTTTCCCCCTCCTCTCGTCTCTTGCTTTCTCTCTATATGGGTTTCCTGTGCAACAGTCCGATCTGATGAAATCAATATCTGCCCCTTTACAGGCATTAAAAACCAGGCAGGCGGAGACTGCTGATACGACTCGGTCTTATCAAAGCCTGAAAAAGCGCCGCGCTAGGAGAAAAGTGAGAAGTGCTTCTCCCCACACCAGGCGCCCCCCCCCCCCCCCCCCTTTTTTTCTCCCATCATCACTCTGGTGCCAACATCTGACTCCTGTTTACTCCATTTAAACACAAGCGTTCGTACTGACAGCAGCCCGTGATTCCTAACGCGCCTTCTGAGTGAAGAGCCATCTTGTCATCAGAGACTCGACGTTCCAGCTAGCTAAACAAAGCCAAAGCTAGCGGAAGTAGCAACGTTTACGTTACACCTCGGCCCACGCGCTTCACATTTACATTCAAATTCTGTAACACTCAAAAAGTACTTTCAAATCCTCCAACCCCTGAAGAGGAATGATCCGTAGTTCTGCGGGAAAACGTCGCGAACAATAAAACGACGAGTGTGGAAATGTGACGCGCTGCACAAAATGTTTGAACGTGTCCAAGTCATAATAAAGGAATTTCAGGAATAAAGTCATACCACAATGACAGAATATATCAGAGCAGCGTCGTGTAAAAATGAAGGACGTTGTATTGAGGGGTATTTGGTAACGTTTAGTATCGGTTTCACAAATAACGCAATAAGGCTTCACTTTTTGAAATATTATGACCTTATTCTCAAAATCTCGTACGTTTATTTTTTAAACAGTGACCCTAGAATTCGATCTAATAATTACCATTAAAATAATTAATAAAATGCTAGATTTCATTTTTTTTGTTTTCAAAAATACTGGCAGCCTTTTTGTCTGTCTAAAACAATTTTGTCTTTTATCTTCACTTTGATTAGATCTATCAGTGTGAACGCCACTAAGCTAACATTTGACAAGTGAATCATTCCGAGAATATGGTGTCAAGAGATTAAAAAAAAAAAAAAAAAAATTCAAAGCCCCAGACATCATTGTATAACGTCCGATGTTCCTTAGCGATAAAAAAAATGGTTTGACTCTTTAAAAGTGTGTGCAGTTTTTTTTCAGACTTTCTTTCAATCTGCCAAGTCGTGGGAAACCAGTTTGACCCACAAGCCAGTATTAGAGGCTTTTGCAGACATTTAAAAAAAAAAAAAAAATCTTATTCATTTTGTCAGTCTCTCCATTTTATTACGTTCGTCCTGCATGAGGATTGGCTGGCAGATAGAATCTTCTAAAACCAAGATTATTTTTTGGAGACAGAACTTTATTATTTTTTTATATTTATTCTCTCTTAGAAAAAACAAAAAGAAAAAGAAAAAAAAAAGAAAAACACCTCATCAGTATAAAGTATCCCCCAGAGATGAAGAGCAAAATGAACTCATTTTCGAACCAAGATCCCAAACAGAACCGTATCATGCCGTAACGAGGAGCTCCTGACAGGGTGCGCCGGGATGCCGGTCCATTCTTCGGACCCGGCGAGCGCCCCGCCCCCCCGACGTGGAGGGTGCGGGTAAGCTACGAAGCGCGGTGCTCCAGTTCCACGCTGCTAATTAAAAACGCTCATCTCGTGCCATTTCGGGTCAGACGGGGTTAAATCACTAGAACTGCAGTTCACTTCGCGGACAGTATCTCTGATCGAAAAGCGAACTCCGTGATTAATCCTTTATATTCTTCAGAGGTTTTGGGTGGAGCGTCGGCAATTAAATGAACGACTACAAAGTGTACGAGAGCGGATGATCGTGAAAGGGACCAAACGATGTTAATCCAGGTCTCTACTCATCATTACAGGAATAAAAAAACACTTTCTATGATCCCTACATGAATAAAGCATTATAACTGTGCTTATAATTATTCGGAAGTCGCTAATGAGTCCGTGTGAGCGTCTATTAATGTGCTATAAACAGTCACATCGTGTAGGAACACAGTCATTATAAAGCCGTAGGCTGTAACGCACAACCTGTGAAGAATTATAAAGCAACTGTAATGTTTATTAACACTTCATAAGTGCTTATAATGTCATCATTTAATCTAGTTCATTTAAAGTGAATGTTATTCCTAATTATCAGTAAGTTTAAGCGCATAAGACACTATTAACTTTACTTACAAAGAAACTCCAGATAATCCGCATCATTTACACAACCCTACACCACATTTAATGATGTGGAACGTCAAAGTGAGTTCCTTTTATCACTTACGTTATCGCAGCTATAAACAGTCGTTCCCTCACCAGCCTCTCTCTCGAAGCTAATAAGACAAAAAAAAAAAAAAACAGCCGTTGAGCCGTTAAATCTCAGAAAACCCACAGTTACAGCTTTACTTCTGACTGTTACAAGGCACTTGAACTGGAGACTCCTTCCATAAATGTCACAGAAACATAATCTCCTCACAGAAAGCGTCGCCATTTCAACAATCCGTTTCCGCGGCGCATACAAATCCCTGTGAACGAGCGGTTACCGCAGCAACGATAACGCGTTAGAACAAGCGCGTTAACATAAAGGTGTGATTTGCCGAATCCAGAATTCTGAATTGTGGTGGTGGTGGTGGTGGTGTTTAGAATTGTTCGCTGGTAACGTACGACTAACGAGGTTACCAAGGAATTATTTATAGAGCGTGATTAGAGGTTTATAAGGCATTCGTTAATTAGAGTTTATCAAAAATGTTTACAAGGAATCATGTTTCAAGTAATGTTTCTCACTGGACTGACATTTTCAAGTCGCCATGAGCCTTTAAATTGTTCGATTGTGCTCGGTGATCTCTACACTGAACAGCTTGACAAACAACATTCAGAACACGCCGGGTCATCGCCAGGACCGTAAAGGATCCGGTTGGGTTTCTTTTTTTTTATGGTCAGAGGAAGCATTCAATATTAAACCAAGGATCAGAACTGGTGGCGAGGACTGGAGGTGATTGCACTGGCTGGTGCTGATATTTGTAGATAAATGCCACGTCCCTGGAGGTTCTCCCCGCTGTGAATTATTAGCAAAGCTTCATTGATCTCCATCAAAATCACAATAATCTCCAGTTTTCATCCAGGTCTTTACCGGACGCTCGGCTGCGACTGTTATCGCAAAAGGTGTTTTCCCATCCCTTCTGTTGTTTTTTTTTTTTTTTTTTTGTTGTGGGACACTAAAGTGATTTCCTCCCATCCTTCCTCTGCAGTCTGTCTGTGTGTGTGTGTGTGTGTGTGTGTGTGTGGGTGTGTGTGTGGGTGTGTGTGTGCTGCTGTATTGGTTTTATAGGCTCAATAAAAAGACTGAAGCCCCCTCCATGACTGCAAAGCTCTGCACCATATGTGGACAAACTCGATTCCTTTTACGGTGATGAATACTCTGATATAATAAAGATGTGTTTATGGAAGAGCTTCTCCGCTTTTTCCGCCGCCGAAGAATTTCATTACGGAGTCTGCGGTCGTCGCGGGTCGTACTCGGCGTAACAGAGCGTAGCGGAGTGCTGCGATCGTTCAGGGAGAGTCTGTGTGGATTTCTGTGTTCATTTCTCATCCTCGGTTGTATGGCAAAACAAAATGGTGCTCGGACGATAAAGATAAACATTCGGTCCTTATAATTCAGTGCCGGCGTGTTTAGATGGGAAAAATAAAATGCTAATCTCCGTAGTACGAGCGTAGGCTCTTGCTATAGCAGGAAGGTTATGCATTGCAAATCGGGGAACGCCGAACGTCAGTGCAAAGATTCGGCGTCGAGGAAATCGAAAGGATCTCCAAACATAAACGCGCCGTGGCTCTTCTGATAAGGCGTCAAAAGCCGATCTGTCGTTGCGACGATGCCACGACGCAATCAGATGCTAGAACGCGCCCATCGCTTGTCAGTCATCGATGACACAAGTCATTTCGCAAGGCAGAGCAGGTAATCACCAAATAAACAGCGAACAACACGGCGAGTAGGAAAGTCTAATATCGAACATGCAGGAGTGAAACCTCCCAGGGCACGGTGCGAATCGGCGGAATCAAATGAGATCGCCTCTCCGTGACACGGGCCTTGTTCCTTCCTGCCCCGGTGCATGCTGGGATAGCAAGCGGGGTCAGAAAGGCTGTCTTTCCCTCTCGATTTGCGTGCTATAATGAAATGCGGCAGCCCTGCCTGTCACAGGTCAGCAAGCCGTCGTGCACTGCAAATGCCAAGCCCATTCGTTATGAAAATGCTATGCATTGATTTGTCATACGCCGCAAAGCTCTGTCGAGAGGGGCCATTTTTAAATCTGCGCAGCGCCGCGCAGACCGTGGCGTTACCATTAATACCTTTCACGCTGGCTGAGATTAGAGAGTTTTAAAGTAGCATGAGTAACATGACGCAGAGGCTGGCTGGAATGAAAAACAGAATGACATAAAACTGTTATAATGCAATCGTTTAGGGGCGTACTTTCACCACAAAGCAAATAGGAGTAAACTCCTAAATGCCATATGAAGAGATATAATTATCATATTTTGCCATTAATGTCAGACAGAAAAAAATTCCATCAAGCCTTATTCGGTCAGGTTAACACATCTATAACACGTTTATTACAGCATCATTAAGTACTCGGTCATGACATTCGTCATAATATTTGGAAAATACTAAACACGAAGTCATGGAGTACGTCATAACGACGCCATTATTAAAAAACGCACTACTAGACACACAAAAATGCACTACTAGGCATTTAAGCTAAAAACAGCATGTGACATAAGCTGTCATAGCATCGAATATTATGCCGGTGCTAATTCACAGTCCATCGTAACACGTTTATGACGTGCTATATCCAGGTCCATGACATTATGGTAACTATCATGACAACTAACAGAGACAGGTAACCTGACATTATTATTTTACTGCACAAGAACTATTATGATGACTCATGACATCGCTTATGACATGGATATGTCAGTGTCGTGATGCAGGGTTCAGTTCATTAACGCCTATTCCGTTTTATTTGAACCATGCATTATGACATAGACATGTTATAGCAGATGTCAGTGCTTGGTCATGACATGTCCCATAAACATATTTGGAAGATGTGACATAAGATGCAAGTGTTAATAACAGCTGTTATGAAGTGCACAAATGTTTTGTCAAAGCATGCACTACCCAGAGAGTTAAATGTGACATTATGCTAATCATGACGACTGCAGCTAATTGAAAACATGTAACCTGACATTATTATTTCACTGCACATGAATGGCTATGACAAGAACTCATAAAACGTCTATGACATGGTTATGATAGCCTTACGATGGGGAGTTCAAGTGTTACCTGGAGTTCACTTCATGTTATGTTATACACTGTCATGACAGTTTATGTCCAATGATATGGTATAACCTTGTCATGTCAGCATTAACTGTCATTGCTGTATTATTGTTATGACAACTTATAACAGTCATATGCTTGTTCTTTACTGTCATGTAAAGTGTGTTCAAAATGTGTCACGACAGCTTTCGTCTAGAAATATACCAGTGTCGCATTATCATTTTCATGACGTAACAACTGCTATGTCACCTGTTGTGTTTGTCATCCTATGCACAAGATTCATGAAGTACATGTCATAACATCTGTCTTAAGACATACACGAACTACTGGAGTGATAAGAAAACCTAGCAAGTGGTATAAGCTATCATGGCATTGAATATTGTGATAGTAATCATGACAACTCGTGACAAGCTTATGACATGGCTATATCAGTCTTATGATGAAGGATTCTATTCAAATGTTCTCTTATTACATGTTTATGACATGACAGTGTATGTCCAGCTATATACCAACGTCTCATTATCGTGATTATTTAACAATTGTCATGACACACGTCATGTTTAACGACGTCAGCCTATGTCAGACATTTTTGCTAATTCTCATGTGCTAATAACTCCTTTATAACACATTTATAACATAGCGTTATACCCTGATCAGTAATTTGATGCTATGACGCATATTTAATTGCTTCGGAGTGAGTCTATGATAAGACGAGGGAGACAAAAGCTGTTCTAAATGTGCCAAGATGTTTCAGATGTCACAATTTCATTGCTCATGAGCTGTTATGACATCTCATTTCATCCCTTATGACATGTTTATGTCATATTAGGACAATTCTCCGAAATGGTTGAGAAAATGGACTTTCCTACAAGGTCAGGTCCCTAGAAAACTCCTCTAGGCATTAAAATGTATATATTTACATATTAACTCTGAAATGTTTATGACATTACTAAATTCCTTAGCATATTTCAGTCCATATCCAACTTGAATTATTGCTCTTTTTGTAACTTATTCAAGTTGCTTGCTGTACAGTATAGTACAGTAGTAAGACATGAACAAGGAACTGAACTTATAAAACTTATTTCAAATCCTTATAGAATGAATCTAAATGTTTTATTCCAGAATTAGCTTTTGTTCGGTGCCTCCCAATAGAATACCAGAGCAATTTTAGCTGAGTGTTTAAAATCTGACTTAAATGGTAAACACCGTGGCTGAGATGTTGTAAGGAAAGGACAGCTATGAAATGGCCAAAACCGTACAAAAGAGCCTTTTGAATGTAGCGAGCATACATTCAGATTCATTTTTGAGGAAGCACGGACGCCAAGGTTCACGAAGCCAAAGGCTCAAAAAACGAACCTCGCTTCTGTGTCACGCTTCCTGCATGGAATATAATCGAGGGCGACCTTTATCAATCAATTGAATAAACTGCTTTCAGAGCATCCACTGAAAGCCAACTCCGAGCAGGAGGTGCCTTCGCAAGCACTTTTTTCCGGGAGCAGGGGCGGCTGAAGATGAGAGAGAAGCAATACCGCCAGGCCGGCCAGTTTGGATGGTGTTTCTGCTGCATCAATTCGTTCGCCAAAACCACAATCCAACTGGAGAAGGTCCAACTGACAGTAGAGCAAAAAATAAATAAATAAATAAATAAAAAAGAGGACGCGCTAATGCAACACTTTTTTAAGAGGGTTAGAGATAGGGTAATGGACAGGGTATGAAAGGTGTCATGGATATGATTTCTTTTTCATGAGTCATACAACAAAAATCATCAGTATACAATTTTATCCACAGCTAGCAAGCGCCAGGCGACTGCTAACGTTCTGTGTACGTGTGCGACACAACACGCGTGAGCCACGATTTCAGCGGCAAATCAATAGCGAAAGTAGTAAAGTGTGGATGAATGAGGCAGGAAGCAAGTAAGTAAAAACGAAGTGTGTTCTCTATTTGGGTGAAATCAAAAACGTAGTCCATCATTTCGAGGCAGGTGGATGTGAGATCTTTATTAACGAGCTAACAATTGTCAGGTGCAATCAGAGTCAGGCCAAAATTGTCAAAAAATGAGCAGTCAGACCGATGTAGGGGAAAAAAAATAAAAAATCAAAAATGAAAAAAAAAAAAGGTCAAAGCTGGGTGATAATCACAAAAAACACTCCGAATTGAAAACTGTAGATCAACATGTAGAAATGATCCGCTTAAATATGCTGAGATAATAACGGAAAAAAAAAAAAACAGGAAACAGCCGAATGTGACATAATCAAATCCAAAAACAGGCACGGTCGCAAAACTGGACTTACACGGAAACAGGAAAACATGGCTCAGAACATAACGATAAACAAAAAAAGACCTCGCAATGAGTCAAAGAAAGAGCAGAGTGTAAACAGACACTCTAATTAGGCACTAAACACAGAACAGGTGCTCACATTAGAGGAACGAACCAATGAGGCATAGACGGGACTAGAACCAAAACAAAGGCATACGGCAAAACAAACAAAAGAAATTCGTGACAAGCTATATTTCAAAATATTGTGCAAATTACATACAAAGAGACAAAGCAACAAATCCAAACGATTGGATCGAATGATTCAACGGATCAATCCTATGGTACGTGCGCTCCGACGTTTCTTCAGTTCCCTGCTCACAACTTTAGTTCCTACTTGCGATTAGTTCCCATTTACTGTCTGATGCAAAAAGAAAAAGAAAGAACAACCTATAACCGTGGTTTCATCTTATCCTTTCGCAGAGGCATTAGGCAGAAAAATAACGCTTGGAAGGAAGTTCAGAGATTGTTGGTGTCTCTGGTGGGTTTACGTAGATAAAGCTAGCTTAGCTACAGTTAGCTTGCTTTGCTACGAAGCCTTGCAAATCAAACACCCGGGTTAACACTGATTAGTGTGCGATTTAATAACTAGTTTCAGTAGCTACATATAGCTACGTAAAAAAAAATGACTGGACAGGCCACACCCACAATCAAGGACAGAAGCAAGCGCTCATAAAAGCCTTGCTAGTGTGAAACTAAGGTACGACACCGTACACACTCCCAGCACATTAATGCATGTTATATACCATAAAAAGAAATGTCCAGATTAAAATGAAATTAAAATACATCGTTAACAACATCGTGCCAGGAAATCTACCATCTGTCTGGGTAAATAAGCCAACGCTGGATGCTATATTCCTAACAAACCAGCTATCACGCCTAACAGGAGCATGTAGGAGGCTTCTCTTTGATCCACTGCGACATAAAACACCTCCTCGCGAGTAATAACAGCTTTCCAAAGAGCACGAATTGTTCGGGACGCGCCCTCAACATGAACAGCCAGGGTGCTTTTGTAATGTTGTGATAAGGAATAATCTCCTGCAGCCAGATGATGCACCACAAGTTGGAGGGGGAGTCAGGTTGCCCTAAAATCGCACTCATCGAAATAAATCCTCTGGTACAAGTCGAAGAAAGTTAGAGCAGAAAAGTACAAACCTGTAAAGTGTGAAAGTCAGAACGGTTCAGAAAAGAAAGAAAAAACAAACCATGTCCGGGGGGGGGGGGGGGGGGGGGGGGGTCGGGGAGGACATGAGCTACGGCTAACAAACAACAGTTTAGCTGCTAATCTTTCAAATTCTAGCTAGCAACTATACAAACTAGCTGAATGCTAATCGCTAGCTGCCACAATACAAACTGAGGTAGATTAAGAGGTCCCGTGCTCATTATCGCGTCTCGTGCTGCTTCGTTTAATGGCGCGTAAACTCGGACAACGTGAGACGGCAGGCTAGGATTAAACTTTAGGATAGACCTATCCGCTACATATCACCATTTTAGCGGGCGTTCTAGATAATCAGCGTAATACGTGACAAATAAAAACAGTTGCTGTTATAGGAAAATAATCAACAATGGGGTGATGTGATAAAGCGAAGTCCTGAAGCTTTTTATTCCTCTTACACCACAGCAATCTGCCAAAGCTAACAGCTTTTTATTTTACTGAAGGACAAAACATTGGTTTTTTTTGCCCATTTATAGTTACATTAATACTGTGGAAAGTCTGCGAGGCAGATTTATTCCTGTTATCGGCTACGTTCTAGCAGATGCAAACAGTCGTCCCCTCGCCAGCCTCTCTTTAGGAGTTAATAAGACGACAAAAAAAAAAAAAGTTGTCGTGTTAGAGAGAGAAACCGCAGAGTGTAAACTGCAGTGTTAAAAAAAATGAATGTTGCCGCTTTACCTGACACTGGAGACTCCTTCCATGAATGTTAAACGTCTCCTTATGGAAAACGTCACCATATGAATGTTTAGACACGTTTTTTTTAATTATTTTTTTTAACGTTTCTGTGTTACCATAGAAACGATAACGTATTACAACGAGCGCATCAATTATAAAGCTGTGATTTGCGGCTGCGCTACTGTCAGAGCTGCCGTTATAGGAAATGAATCACCTTCCGTCCAATCAGAATCCAGAATGAGCTAACGGTGAGGAATATCAGGTCATGATTTTAAACTTGAAGTAAGTCTGTAAGTGCTATTTTGTTCAAACGGATGAAACAAAAAAAAAAAGAAAAAGAAAGAGGAACAGAGTGATATCCGCTCCTCGAGGGAAATTTCAGCCTCTTTCTGCGGTGTCTATTCCTTCTAGACCATCCACGTTTCAATTAAACCTTCAATATTCATCACTTTAATATCAAAAATTCAATTCGCTGTAGTTACACCAGAAGGCAAGCAAAGATTCTCGGAACGTCCTTAAAAGCGATGGGATTTTTTTTGATTTCCAGTCTACAGTATATAAAACCCGTATGTAATTATTTACCTGTTATCCTATTGTGTAAAAGTGGAACATGTGAGAAAATGTGTGCTCTTGCTCTAATGTAGTAGACATAAGCCATAAGCTAAGAAACATAAATGCAAAAACAATACAAATAAAAAAGTCCACGCAAAGCCACGCTCGTTAACGCTGATCAAATTGGCGCACGCCATCACAGAAAAACACACAGCATTCATCATTTTCGAGGACCTCCAGACCTTTCCTTAACAAATTCGTTAAATAATCTGGTTCATAACTAGAAATGATTCTAGGGAGCACAATTGCCACAATTCTCTCTTTTCTTTAGTCACTCAAACTGCCCGTTCGATTAAGACCGGTTAAAAAAGAGATTAATTTCCCGATAAAGCCGCACAGTGGGGACGCTTTAAATTCATAGCGCGGACAATTAAGTGCGGCGAAGTCTTTCCTTTGCCTCGGACTGATTCTGAAGCGATAATGGCAGGTGAAGAGGCAGATAATGAGCGGGCCAGGACGCACTCGCTTAGAGCGCTCGAAACGAGACTTCCTGTTTCCAGCTTTATGTCTCACACTTGACTTGTCTTACAGATTCGTCTAAATCTTAATTTAGTCGCTCCATCACTGATTAGTAGGGCGAGTATAAGTGCAGAGAAGCTTCGCCATCAGACCGCTCAACTTAAACCAAAAAGCAAACCAGCGCAAAACTCTTATTAAAGCACAAACACACACACACACACGCGCGCGCGCGCGCACAGCGTCGTGAAAAATGGAACAGAGACGGATGTTACATACCCACAGATACATCATCATCTTGAGCGAGGGGTCAGGTGCACTCGTTTCTCGAAAGCGACGCCGAGTCTCCCAAGTTCTAAAATCCGTCCTGCTTCTCCCAGTTCTGCTCTTCTGGTCTATAATTTACAGAAATCGCTCTGGAGTGCTTATTAGGAGGACGCGCGGAGAAAAAAACGAGGGAACGGGATCTTCGCCGAGGGAGAAGAAAGAAAAAAAAAAGACGCTTCTAGCAGATCTCTTCG
>CM040987.1:22934036-22946955 GCA_022985145.1 Pangasius djambal | reverse complement strand
CCCTAAACCTAGAAATCAGACTCGAATCAAATGTCATCTTCTATTCACTGGGATGGTTTTTACAAGAAACCTGGCATCCTGAAACACGAGCTACAGGAAGCACACTCACAATCTCAGACGTGCAGTGCGAGAGAGAGAAAAATAAAAAGGATAAAGAAAAAAAAAATGGATGGAGAGAAAAGAGAAAAGCTGCAGCCGGTGGTAAACACACCTGACTCCTGCATGGACTTTTTTTCTCTCTCTCTCTCTCTCCCTCTCTCTCTCTCTCTTTCCCTCTCCCTTTCGTTCTCTTCTAGGAGGCCAAGGCCTTCCCGCTCGTTCGCCTCTGACGCACTCGCTCTCTCCTTCCTGCACTTTCCTGCAGCCATCTACTGACACCGAGTCGCTACTGCCGCGCCTTTCCCATGTAAATATGACAAACATCGCAGCTCCTACACTAATTACACCGCTTCGGCTAGAGGTTCGGAAACAACTTCAATTCCAACACCGTTCCCTCAGGGATCTCGCCGAACATCTCGAGAGGGAATAGAAATACGTGTTCGGAAATAGAACCGGACAGGACAGGATATTGCAAAATGATGCAATGTCTGTTTTTATTTTATTTGAAGTTATTTCATGCATGATAGTTAGGCGCACGGAAATATCCCTGCACTTGTATTTCACAGCACATCAGAGCTCGGATGATATAATAAGCAGGGAGGAAGTTGGAGACAGGGTTATTGACTTATCCGAAGATTAACCTCTGGGATAAAGGTGCTTCGTTTAAGCCTGGGCAAAGAGTGCAGGAGATCACCATCACGGCTCCTCGATCGAGGATTGAACACTTTCAGCAATCCGCTCTCACGGCACCAGATTTATAAGGGCTGATGCGTATAAAAAGTTTCCGGCGGTGAAGGTGAGAGTGCGAGGCGAGGTTAGTGCTACAAAATCCTACAGGACCGGTCTCGAGTGTTAGAATTCTTACAGATCGGATGTTACGTATCACGCATGACACGGTAAAGGGTGTTTCTGGAACCCTTCTCGAAGAACCCTTTCAGGTGAAACTCCTCAATAAGCAGAACCATTTCTGAAAGTAAAGAAGTGTCTGAAGAACCTGAGTGGCAAGATGCTGAGCTTGTGATGACGTCATTCAGCGTGATTCAGCCAGTTAAATTTAAAGGTAAAGTTCAGATTTTTTTCGTTCGAATTAGCCACATTTCCTAACATGGACATTTCTGTTTGACTCGAAGTGACCAGTCAAATTATACTAAGTTCGTTCTTTCATAATTTTGCGTCATGATGTCCAAAATTTGCTTTCCTGCCCGTTTTACCTGCAATTACAGCAACATGGCACACGCTACCTTCTTTCCTGATTCCACAGCAAAAGAAATCGCCATGTTGCTAGCGACCTAGCTGTGTACGCTACGCAAAATATGCACGGCTGAATCAACACCATACGAGAGCAACCGTGACTTTCTACAAGTCAGAATGGTAGGCACTAGGTCCATCCCTTTATTACAAGTGGTGAAGAACAGCACTTTTTGGGTGTACGGTATGTCACGGTGCAGGAACACCTGCGAACAAGGAACCGCGCTTGTACACACGACGCGCCACAAAAGCACGCTAATCACAGCGCTCCAGTACCTGAACGTTTTTTTTTTTTTTTTCCTGGCTTTATAAATCGATGAGGTGTTCCATCTTCTTTACTGAACTCAACCCTTTCCCCACCATCGCTAAACCTCAAACAGGAAGTGATGTATCAGATCGAGCCAATCATGTTTTTTTTAGCATGCAGCACTGACAGACATAGCTCGCTTCAACCAAACCCTGGAGCGAGCCCCAGCCCACCAAGAGGTTCAAGAGGCTTCAAGCGGTTCGGGGATCAGGTCCGATCCGATCCGATCCGATCCGTACCGAGTCCGAAGTGTGAACACAACCTCAGTACTGTTTGTCTTTACTTCTCTACGCCTTTATGCTGCAATGAGTTATGATCGCACTATCCGGGGTCACCCAGAAGACGACCTACCTATTTTGCGTCTGGTTCTTCTCAGGGTTTCTTCCTCGATCTAAATCTATATCTGTATTCCCGTACAGCTGCTGTGTGACAATGTCTATTCCGAAAAGCATTACAAATATATCTTTTAAGGGTGCCATTTTGTTAGCTGGTTATTATCCTATAATTGCAGTTTGTAGGTTAGTTTGACTGCAAAACGACCCGAGATACGGACGAGCTTTTGACGGTTAAAGCGCCGTTCCTTATAACCTAATGGTCCCTACAGAGAAGGTGGACGTTGCTCCCTTTCCCTTTCCGAGACACACTTAACCTGTATTGGCCTGTAAAACCCAACCACATCACTGTAAGTAGAAAAGTGACCGTAACCGCCGATCCGGCACTAGCCCTTTGAGAAAAAAAAAAAGCGGCAGCAATTATGAAATTGCAGGCAGAAACGACGGCTCATTACCGAGACTGCATAGCTCTCAGCTTAATTGGACGCCGTGTCTGAGCGTCATATCCCAATCAGAACTATTGATCACGCTGATCTGCGGCAAGGTGCGAATGAACGCGATGCATCACCGGTGTTAAACCTCTGGAGGGGCGACCAAAAGACTCAATGAAGGTGAGAGATGATTTGTCCTTTCTTCCCTCCCGTTTTCAGATCTGCCGGAGAGGAATGGGAGCGAATAAAAAGCCCATTTGTGATCTTCCTGATCCGCTCGCCCGCTCTAATTTCCAGAAAGTTCACATCATTAAAAGCAAATAAACAAGCGAGCGCAGGCTGCAGGAATTAGAATGATGACGGCGTATGAGCGCCAGCATCAGACACATTAATCATCCCACAGCGTTCAGACTCAAAATCCCTCAACAAACCATGATAAATTACAGGGAGGTTCAGAGGAACACAATGTTACACAAATCTCTCCCATATGTACTGTACGATTCATCTCCTGCTCCATACCTTTACACACATCCTGGCGTTTCGGGGAAATGGGAAATAATGGAACACGAATATGTTATTGGGAATGAGACAGATCGTGTTTGTGTGTTTTAATTTGTGTTCAAAATCGCTAATTTGTAGTTGACGTGCCGTCACGCAATCCTAACATTGTGAAATGAGCAGATAACGGCAAGGTAGCGTCACACGGACCCCCAATGTAAAACTTTCCTGAATTAAGCTAAATAGAACCAATAGAAATCACAGGAATATTATATTAACTGCATGAGCAAGATTTTTTTTTTTGTTTTTTTTAAAAACGTCCCACACATGTCTCTAGTTGAGACTGATCCTGAACTGTAGCCGAAGTTGAGGAACTGTCAGAGCCACGCCCACTTCTGGTTTCAGTCTGAATACAGATACAGATGCAGCTAATGCGTTCCACCTCGGATCTCACGCTGGATCTTCGGGAATGAAGAAGGCAGCTCTTCTCCTTCTGCTCGGCATTTTTGAAAGGAAATAGGGGTGCCATTAAATTCGACTAAGCATAAAAGGTGAGCTTAGGGGGCGAAAACGAACGTTTTCAGGGTTGCCGTAATGCCTAGAACACTTTCTTCAGCCTACGTTTTAATTTCCGACCATTTTTCAAGTCGGACCTTCAAAGCGAAAATAAAAAAAATGATTCACCGACACATGCTTTTTCTTTTTTTTTTTTTTTTTTTTTTTTTTTTTTTTTTTTTTTTTCCCAGGCAAACTGATTAATTGAGTGTGTTTGATTTAATAATCCATAACCGGAACAGAGAGAATATCAGTCGAGAGTAATGCAAGCATAAAAAAAGAGCACAAATAAATGCAGATAAGCCCACACACACACACACACACACACACACACACACACACACACACACACAACATCGCAGCGTCACTTACCCTGAGCTGGTTGGCGTCACAACTCATTTGCTGGCCTGGAATCTGTCAAAAGAGACACACAAATTATAGTAACACATTACGCACACCAAATACTGTAGACCCCCCCACCCCACTTCCCTCACACACACACACACACACCCTTACCCACACACCCACACATCCAAACACACACACACACAGCGAGTAATTACAAGTCAATCAAACAGAGCAGGCCGAGGAGCAGGAAAATGAGATCTGTCAGATTCTGTACAGCCATGCAAGGGGAAAAATGCATAATAAAAGGCAAGACAGTTGTTTCCATGCCAGTGGGAGAAATTACACAATTCCATCGGGAAGGAGGACAACGGGTGCAGGTCCATTCCACATGCCATAGGGTACCAGGACTCACACAAACAGCCCACTATCGCTCCAAAAAGCCAAAATGGAGTTAATGCTAACTGGGAGACCCAGAACATTATACACAATATTTCAATAACTAGGACATAAAACACTTCGTGTCGTGCCGTTACAGGAAAATAACCAACGGCACGGTGGTGTGATAGAGCAGGGTCACTGTCAAGACCCTGAAGTTGATTGTTTTCCTCCCACAGCATGTCCTGTAGTGTTTTACTCCTCTTATACAACAGCTTTACTTCTGACTCGCACCGGAGACTCCTTCCATACACGTTAAATAAACATCTCTCGCTCCTTACAGAAAACGTCAACACTCCTCTCAAAACTCTCTCTGTGTGGCGCATCCTCCGTACGCGTTCCCCGTGAACCAGCTGTTCACTATAGAAACGGGAGCGAAACGAGGACGAGCGCATTAACATAAACCTGCGATTTCATCAGCGCCTTCCGACCAATCCGAAGCCAGAATTCTGTGGTGTAATTAGCATACGCAGCTGACGGCAGGAACGTGAGCGCAGGTCCGAGGGTGAAAACTGAGGACCGCACCTCCTTTTCCCACCTTACGCCTGATTTATACGACATAAAAATAAATGAATTATTAAATAGAAATGGCAGATAACACACACACACACACACACACACACACACACACACACAACTACATAGTAACAGACTATTTCCCCCCTTTTACTCTTTTAATTTTATTTTTCAAATTCGTTTTATTAGAAGAGCGCACCTAATAATCAGCCTATTAAAAAACAAAACGAAAAAAAAAGGATTAATAATACGTTTATAAAAAATATAATAATATATAATACGACTTTGCCTAGTTTTATGGAATAAAATGTGACTTGAAAATATGAAAAGTGTTCTTCACTTATATTATTACGACTTGAAAAGGTTGTTATGTCTATACGGTCGATACAACGTCGCAGGATCAGAATGAAGACAGGTACGTGGACCATTTAAAAAAAAAAAAAGTTTTATTTTAGATAATAATCTCTCTGATAATATATTTTCATTTAATATTTAACTTAAGAGATTTAAAAATGCTTGTGAAACTTTAACACCTCTTTAATCACACTGTTTTTTATAGATTCGGGAGAAAGAAAAAAAAAGTAGTGACTTCTTTTTGGCATATAGTGAAAGTAAAATCATGAAAAATGAAAAGAAAGGGAGGCAAGCCCGTGAAAGACGTGTCACTTTGGCCCAGTAAGCAACCTCACGTCATCCAGCTTCACGTCACTTTCTCCATCTTTGGAACGCAGGCTGCGTGTAACCGACTCGCTCTGCCTCTAACAGCATTAACAGTTTCACTTTCCACTCAGCTCGCCGCTTCAGCACACGTGTCGGCCATTAGTCCGGCTTCAGAGTGCTCCGGAATAAGATTTCATCATTCCCGGACTGCAGGAAACACCCGGCACGAGGCTTAACACACACACACACACACACACACACACACACACACACACACACACACACACACACACACACAGAGAAATGGAAAGAAAATCAAGAGCGTAGGATGTGAAAAAGAAAAAAACAACAACATGGAGGCATTAACCTTTGGAGCAGAAAATTCTGGTGCATCAGAACTTTACGCCAACAGAATTTACCCAGAATGCAACCGTGTGGAAAAGCCACACTAATGATATGACAAAATAAAGCAAACCAGCAGCGTCTTTTACTGGAATAAAAAGTCACCTAAAGTTTTTTTTCTTCACATTTTAAAGAACATTTTTAAATTGTGGAGCCAGATTAATGAGGTCCAGCACTGCCTTAAAATGAACCAATAATAATACTACTAATAATAAAAATAATAATAATAATAAGTTGACTGTTTTTAATAATACGAAACGTTTTTTAATTTATTTCATTATTAGCTTCAGTAATAATATTAATAATAATTTGTTTATCTTTACTACTACTACTACTACTACTACTAATAATAATAATAATAATAATAAGAATTGTTGTCTATTTGTCTATTGATTATGTTAAATAATATAAATTCTAATAATAATAATAACTGTTGTATGTTTATTTCTCTTTAATAATAATAATAATAATTTTTATTTATTTACTTATCATCAGCATTATTTATAATAGTTGTTTTTTATTTATTATTATTATTATTATTATTATTATTATTATTATTACTACTACTACTGTTACTACTGAAGTTAAGATGAAGAAGAAAAAGAAAGATCATCATCATCATCATCAGATGTGGTTTGTTTGTTTGTTTGTTTGTTTGTTTGTTTGTATGCATATTAAAGAGGCGGGCGTTCATTACCAGCCAGTAGCTAACGTCTGTCCGTTACATGGTGGAGTGTTAATTAAAAATGTCGTCATGAGAACAGAGTATCTAAACCAACATGGTGGACTGTCCCCAAATAAACCAGTAACGAACCAAATAACCCGGATAAACTCCGCAGTATGTGTAGCCCGGCGTGTTTTTTTAGTGCGCACAACAATCGCATTTGCGCGAGCTACACTACAGCCACTAGTTGTCAGTACAGAGCTCTGCTGAATCGACTGTTTTGCAGGAGGCCCTTAGCCGCTGTTCATATCTGCCGTCTTTTTCTGTATTACTGTGAAAGCACAGTGTCAATATAGAGTGTAAAGCGCTTGAGCACTTGACCAATTTAAGGCGCTCGGAGCTGCAGCGATCGCTCACAGGAAACGGCGCGGCTTCAAACAGCACCACAGAGACTCTCGTTCAGTAATGACTCTTTCCACAGGAAATCGAGAGGAAAAAGGACGAAGGGAGCACAAATAGAACAATTTGGTGTGAAAGGGAAAAAAAAGAGCCCTCTGTAGGCTTCATTTCTTTACTTTTTCTTTCTCAGGCCCTACCGAGGGACACACTCACTCCTTCTCTCTCTCTCGTTCTCTCTGTACAACCAGGAACACACTCCGGACTCGGGTTTTGTGCTGCTCAATCTGCTAAATAAGGAGTGTTTGGAGTACACCAGATCATCTCATGTTCCCCCAGTTGCTCATTTTCCAGTTAGAAACGAAGACGTCTGTGCTGACACGGGTGGAGCAGCATAACGATAAAAGAGTGTGATGCTATTTAAACACCAGCGCTACTGCTTGCCATGATCATTTTAGCGCAGGAACAAGAACCCGGTATTTTCCTGACCTTTTTTTTTTTTACAGAGTAGTTTTGTCCATGTCCGCTATTTATGTCTCATCACTTCACTAAAAATTGGCAAATTCAGTGATGTGCTAACTAAATATAACTACTTAAATGATCTCTAATGAGTCAGTTCAAACTCATTTGAGAATTGGGAATCGAATGGTGTATCATCATGAATGTAAATGTCATGTAATGAACAGAATCAATAAAAGAAAAACTAGCAATTTGTTTGTGGAGTGTGAATCAGTGAGTCAGTATGATAAATCAATTCGTTTGTGGAGTGTGAATCAGTGAGTCAGTATGATAAATCAATTCGTTTGTGGAGTGTGAATCAGTGAGTCAGTATGATAAATCAATTCGTTTGTGGAATGTGAATCAGTGAGTCAGTATGATAAATCAATTCGTTTGTGGAGTGTGAATCAGTGAGTCAGTATGATAAATCAATTCGTTTGTGGAATGTGAATCAGTGAGTCAGTATGATAAATCAATTCGTTTGTGGAATGTGAATCAGTGAGTCAGTATGATAAATCAATTCGTTTGTGGAATGTGAATCAGTGAGTCAGTATGATAAATCAATTCGTTTGTGGAGTGTGAATCAGTGAGTCAGTATGATAAATCAATTCGTTTGTGGAATGTGAATCAGTGAGTCAGTATGATAAATCAATTCGTTTGTGGAATGTGAATCGATAAAATAAATAAAATAATTTATTAATTCTGAATCAGTGAATCAATGAAAGTAAATGGTGTTATGAAATGCACAGCAGTGAGTCGATAAAAGGACAAGCAATTCATTTGCGGAATGTAGATTAGTGAATCGATGAAGCAAATGACGTCATCTGTGAAATGTGAATCAGTGGATCGATAAACAAACAATTCATTTCTGAAATGTGAATCAGTGAATTGATTAAAGAACAAATAATTCATGCGAATTCACTTGTGAAATGCGAATCAGTGATTCGGCAAAAGGACAAATGAAGCGTGAAATGTGAATCAGTGAATCAAAAAGAAACAATTCATCTGGGAAATCTGAATCAGTTAATCAGTGAAAGAACGAACTATCCATTCAATTGATTTGTGAAATGTGAAACTGTACTTGTGTAATTTCAAATGTAATATCACATGATGAACAAAATCAATAAATTGTCCAATTGTCTAACAGAACTGATGAAATACCAGACTTGACCACATTATTACCGTCACAGAGAATTAACTAATAAATGAGTGACATCAGTTTCATCTGCTCATTTCTACCAGTGAAATATCGACATGTGACCGATCTCAAGCAAAGTCTAACTGCAGCTCATGAAAAAAAAAAAAAACCCTAGAGTTTATTTGATTGGACATTAAAGTACATATAACACACCAAACCACACCTCCTGATAATGTTTTTATTCTAGCCCCGCCTCTTTTGCGCTCGAATCACTCTTTTCGTGAGGAAAATGTTGCGAAGACTAATAATATGGCCCTGTCACTCTGTTTTCAACCAGGAAGCCAAAATGAAGAGCAAAATGAAGCTCGGATTCGAATCCTTCGTCCTCCAGTGGCTTCTGAGCATCTTAGCCATGCAGAAAAAGAGCAGAGTGAAGAAGAAGAAGAAAAAAAAAAGAGCACCGATAACTCTGCTGACTCCAGGCAAAGGGACACGGCCGAGCAGAATGGGCTTATTAAGCTGACACAGTGGAGAGCATTGAAGTGGTCTGCTGGAGAACGAAGGAACAGCGCAAATAATAAAACCGGGGTGGTGGTGGTGGTGGTGGTGGTGGTGGTGGTGGGGGTCTGGGGGGGGGGGGGGGGGGGGGGGGGGGGGGGGGGGGGGGGGGGGGGGGGGGGGGGGGGGGGGGGGAGACAATGGCGAAGGAGAGCTGTGGTGCGAGTGAAAATCAATCCGCTGATAAATCAGTAAAACACAGCCACTGTTGTAAGAGCTGCATTAAAAACGCATAAAAGCGTGCGCGGGAATGCGATTTCGGTGTCGGCCATTTTAGCGTGGATAAATATCATTTTTAAGAGAAGGAGAAGAAGTGTGTGATGGGAGTGTGCTGGAGATACAGTTAATTTATGCAGCCCCCTTTGAAGCGTAATGAGAAGGGAAGGGGAGAGAGAGAGAGAGAGAGAGAGAGAGAGAGAGAGAGAGAGAGAGGGGAAGTGCGCTGACCAAGCACAATTGCCCATGCTGCAGTGCACTTTCGCAGCACTCAGCTTATGAGAACGCGGCCAGATCCTAAGCCTTTTTACACTCCTCGTCAATATTACAATACGCCGGCCGGCGTGACTGCTGTGCCTTTACTGTGTGTGTGTGTGTGTGTGTGTGTGCGGAGGCTTCGGAGATAGCAGAGCAGCACGCAAGCTAATTACTGGACTGTGCACGGGCAGAAACGCTGAGTGAGAAACTGCTGGCATTTCCTCAGCGTGGCCTTTTACATACAGAGGCACATGATGAATCACCGACCGAGCGGCTTCGAATTAAAAAGAGGTGTTAGAGAATACAGAGCTCAAGAAATCAGCATTCTGTATTTTCCATGCATCATAGGTGAAGAATGCAACGCAGCGTGCTGTGATGCTAAAGAAAAAGAATCAACGATGAGGCCGGGTGACAAAGCCGAGCGATGAAGGCTACGTTTTACCACGCTGATCGTTTTCCAGGAACCGCGTGACCAAAAGAGCTTTATTGCTCTCGTACACACGTTAAATGTCACTGTGTGCACGTTTATACACGAGCTGCTTATTTAACATTTATGGAAGGAGTCTCCAGTGTCAGTATCAGCACTCATGGGTAAACTGCTGTGGTGTAAGAGGCACAAAAACCACTTCGTGACGTGCTGTTATAGGAAAATAATCAGCCTCAGGGTGGCAACAGTAACTCCTCTTCACCGCACCTCCCTAAATCTTTTACTCATTATGCTATTTTAAAAAAAAAAATAATACATTTATTTTTGGAGACACTGGAGAATTGGTTCTTTAATTTAATTTAATTTAATTTAATTTAATTTAATTTAATTTAATTTAATTTAATTTAATTTAATTTAATTTAATTTAATTTAATTTAATTTAATTTAATTTAATTTAATTTAATTTAATTTCAGGCAACACTACTATATTGCTGAGAAACGTTTAGAAAGCCCATATACTGTGATTAATATCAATATGATCATTTTGTAATATATGATATGATATCATTATGATCATTCTGTAATATTGTCCACCCCTACTAGAAACAACCTGGTTTGTTCTTATCACCTCACCACTTTTTTTTTTTTTTCCCCTAAATGCACCTTGATCCATTCGTTACGACTCAAAAAAAAAAAAAAAATGCAGTTGGACCCCGTCGCCTTTGTGCACGTTTGTCTCTATGCAGGTGGAATGAGTCCAGACGTGTCTTTTAATTGAGGCTCTGGACCTGAATTCCCGAGTGGACCGTAAGGATCCGAGTGTCCCACTCAGGCCCGTGCCAGACCGCGATCTGTTACTGTGACCGAACCGAGCAGTGAAAAGCCAATAGAGAATACATCAGGTTCGCAATTATTGGATTATCTCAATGTGATATCATTACCACTGAACGTTCGCTCCGATCATTGATTGCATTTTTCAATTTCGTTCGCGATTAATGCGAGTAGCCCCGCTGAACCATCTTCTGATGAGCATGGGACCCAGTCGATATATATCCTCATGGCCCGGTGCGAGTTTTATAGCCGGGGCAAAATATTTTTCATCCGCTTGTCTCATGTTTCTCAATTATTCTAAAGAGCGCACAGTCTCGTCTCGCAGGCAAACCGGCTGCGTGGGGCTGAATTGCAATTGCACATGCAAATATGCCGATATTTCACAGCAGCACTTGGTCGTGAGAAGTGACCGCTCTTAAAACTTGCGTAATGGCAATGGGGCTGTTACGCGGTTTTACACTCTAGTACACCGGCTTGGAAATGAAACTGTCTACAAATGCAGAAAGCACTGAGTCAAGAGTATTTACGTCTGGCATACACACTTTTCCACATTAGGAATTTAGTGGCATCTGCGTGCGGGTCCGTCATATCAAAGAACAAAAAAAAAACTTTTCTTCTTCACAGGATCTCCAAGAAATTCGAAAGAAAAGTTGATGCAAATTTCTGTTGTTAATAATTTATATGCAGATACGTGTTCAGGTATCAGGACGTCGGACCAGTGATTGGAAGGTCATGAGTTCAAACCCCAGCACTGCCAAGCTGCCGGGCCCTTGAGTAAGGCCCCGTTGTCCCTCAACTGCTCAGTCGGATAAATGAGATAAATGTAAGTTGCTCTGGATAAGTGCGTCTGCCAAGTGCTGCAAATGTAATGGATTAAAATGAAGAGTTTCTGCGCAAAATGCGTACAAGTCTACGTGTAACTGTAGATATCTCGTACAATGGACGTTCTTACGACCAGGATTACAGACACATATCACAAGCTGTCATCCTGAAAGTGAGATTTTTTTAGTCAAAACCCATTTGTAGCTATCAAGTGAAACACATTTTGTGATATTCAAACTCATAAATTCTTAATATTTTGTAAACAGTGATTAACCCAGGGCCAGTGATGCTGTCTCCACGGGTTTAACATTCAAAACTACTATAGCAAAGCAAGAAAACACGCAGCAAGCCATTCTCTCTCTCTCGCTCTCTCTCTCTCTCTCGCTCTCTCTCTCTCTCTCACACACACACACACACACACACTATTTTCTTTACAGCTTTGCTTTATGCAAACCCTGGCAAGGCAGCCATGACACCTGTAAAGTTACTCGCTCATGTGACAGACATCTTGTCCTGTCCAGTTCTTTCTCTTTTCTCTCTCTCTTTTCTCTCTCTCTCTCTTCTCTTTTTTGGGATCCATTTTCTGTTTATTATCGAAATTCTGATTTTTTATTTTTTTTTTTACTGCTGCTTCACAGATACAAACTAATAACATCCACTTAAGCAGAGCGACCTAATTGGACTGAGAAATAGCCGCTTTTTAATCATGTGATCACATTAAACGCGTCCTACTGGCTGTCCTAGAACCCTATAGACCCCATTAACAAAGCTGCGAAAATCATTTAAACAGCAGAACACTTTCACAAAATAATGGTGTATTTCAGTAAAAAAAAAAAGTAAAGTTGTAGTACATTTGGTAAAATATATAGACAAGTAAATTTTGTTTACTTTTCAGAGTAAGCGCGTTGACGTCAGCGCACCAGCGCACCTGTGTCATGAGAAAGTTAGCATGAAAAAGCTAGCAAGCGCAAGCGCATTGACGTCAGCGCACCGGCGCACCTGTGTCATGAGAAAGTTAGCATGAAAAAGCTAGCAAGCGCAAGCACGTTGACGTCAGCGCACCGGCGCACCTGTGTCATGGGAAAGTTAGCATGAAAAAGCTAGCAAGCGCAAGCGCGTTGACGTCAGCGCACCGGCGCACCTGTGTCATGAGAAAGTTAGCATGAAAAAGCTAGCAAGCGCAAGCGCGTTGACGTCAGCGCACCGGCGCACCTGTGTCATGAGAAAGTTAGCATGAAAAAGCTAGCAAGCGCAAGCGCGTTGACGTCAGCGCACCGGCG